>LWMK02000032.1:960810-1033379 GCA_001693075.2 Taenia saginata | reverse complement strand
CTTTTGGATTAGCTGTCAACTCTCTGTACTTTAACAATGGATCATGTCAACATCTAGCCTGGATTTTTACAGGGTCAAAGTAGGCATTTTGAAGGGTGATTGAATGTGCTTTGAGCATAGCTTTATGCCACCAGTTTGTACTACTTCCTCTTTCTCTCCTTCGCTTCATGGAGGGAATCATGTCCCCAGGTTATGGCTATAAAAAAACGGGAGGATTTTGCTTTGCCAAATCTGACCTCGCTCCATGGCTGATGATTGCCGAGAGGTGATGCGAGTACAGTTGTCCCCCTGCTTTGATGATGCGGCAATTGGCGGCGTCGTCGACCACGCACTCGGTGGCCAAAAAGCACCGTCAGTTAGAGTCATGACCACATCCACACCCACTGCTGCCACTACTGCCACGACCACGACCACGAACACGAACACGACCATGTGTACATTCCGACCCACATTCACGTCACTGCCCTCACTCTAACAACTCCTCTTCGTCGTCCAGGACGGCACGTGGTGCGAGGTTGGTTTGAAGCACCACCAGCTGACACACCCACGACAACATTCATCGATGACAGGTGTGCCTGCACCGTGGGTTGCGTGGACTTCATTCCACCCGCCTGTCCATTCCACTCGCATTCCTCTCGCACCTCACTCATCTCACACCTCACGTCTCACATCCACATCCACATTGGGTGATACTGAGGCACAATGCAACCCTGATGCACTGACAATCAGCGTCTGCTCTCCCCACCACCTATCAGTCCTCCGAATCCCACTGAACCGCCACTTCTCTCATGTGGTACACACTCTCTCACTGCCTTGACAGTCACATGAGAAGTTTGCAGACAAGGCAGTGAGGGAGTGACCATAAAGTCGCATGCTCGGCTAGGTGGGTGACCACACAGTGCCTTAACTGCCTGCTCCTCCACACTCTCCAGCACACGTGGAGGTGTGCATGGGATGAGCATCAGTCGTTGCGTGTCTGGTGTGCCGGTGGGTTGTGTTGCATGAGGTGAGGCGCTTGGCACGGACACGGACACGAACGCGAACACGAACACGAACACATAGTGGTTGTGTCACACCATCAAAGCGAGTTGGCCGCTGTTTTCAGTAGCACCGATTCATCACCACGACGTCCATCCTCTTCCGCCTCCTTTGAAAAGAGCGGACGCCGATGTGACGTGTGCGTCTGCCGGCACTTTGAATGCCGAAAACACACATCCCCATCCTTTCATGACACCGCTTTGCCTGGATGCACAATGTTTGTACAAAATTGAATGGGTGGATGTGTTAGTGTGGTAATTTGGACTGACTTGACAGGTGCGATGACCGGCCACGGACCTTGTTTGGTGCGCCCGTACTTGGCATTTCCGCTGTAGGCTATAAGCCCTCCTTTGTCACCTCTTTGAAGGCAGATGCTAGCCAACCCTTTGAAGGGGAAGCAGTCTTCTATGCCACGGAGTATTTCGATTTCCACGGGTATTTAAGAAGCCTTAACTTTTCCTGGCAAAAGAAAGCTCTCCCCTGTTTTAAGGAAAAGCTCCTCCTACCAACTGTCCAAATTTGACTTGTCCAGTCACTCGTGACATTCCTAACTCCGTGGGGAGAGAGGTATGCAATGCCAGAGCCTTTGTTAGGCTTTACAACCTTGAAGTTTATAAATAGCTTTTACAGCCTGTTCCCCTAGCGCAGATAGTACTCGGGTCTAACTGGAACTTTCCTACACAATCATTGTACCACACTGAACAATCAACATCAAAGACAATGTCATCCTGGCAACCGTTTGAGCCCTTCTTATAGGTAAACATCTTTGGGTACACATGGCGTCCGATTTAAAAGGCCTCCCTGTCTTTGTTTTTCAAGCATCGCAAGGCACCAAACAATATCCTTTGTAGTGGTTTTTAAACAATGCAACGCAATAGCGGGGACTGGGAATTGGCAAATGGAAGTGGTCTCTATTTACCATTATGAACTGCGTTGCTAAGCAAGCGGGTTACAGAGCATGGTCTTGAAGCAGTCAAGAGGCTGCTTCAGGGTCAACTGCAATGGCAGCTTCCATCAAAGACATAGAATTCAGCACTCAAGCAGTCTACTCCTGGTAGCGAAATAAGTTGTCTGGGTTGCTGGCAAAGAATGGTGAACTGGTGAAGTCTATCTACTTTCTCCTTTATTTTTTCCTACTTTAAGACGCAGACGACCATGGAATTGCAGTAGCAAATTTCCCCTTTCCTTCAGCAACCGGTGGATACCCTCGTGGTGTTTTGATTTCCCTAATTTTGGACCTTATCAAGGCTGTTGGAGTTGTCTTCGCGCTGTCCTTCATCTCCTCCTCCTTTGCCACCTTTGTGATTCGTGAGCGACAATGTGGCTTCATGGCAATCCAATTGTTAGCTGGACAGAATCGAGTTGTCTACTGGGGCATGTCCTACCTGTGGGATTTCATCTCCATCACCATCCCCATCGCCATCATTGTAGTCATCTTCGTTATCTTCAATGAACAGGCCTACATTGGGAGGGACCATGTTGGAGGCTTTATCGTGCTCATGTTAGTCTATGGACTCGCCATCACTCCCTTGATGTACTGCTTCACCTTTGCCTTTCATGTTCCATCAGTGGCGTTTGTTACTCTGCTTGCAATCAACATCATCGTTGCCACGGTCACCGCTGTGATTTATCACATGCTTGATCTCATTTCTTATGAAAATCCCGATGTTGAGTTAGCCGTCCAGGTGCTGGGAAAGGTCTTTCTCATCTTCCCCCAATTTGCTTTCTGTCGCGGTTTCTACGACTTGGCCAAGAGTTACACCGTCAATCAACAGGGGCTAGATCGCTTCATCGAGACCTATGGCATCTTCGATTGGCGTGCTTTGACAGAGAAACTTGTCGCATTGCTAATTGAAGCGGTGATCTTCTCGGGGCTAGTTCTTATCATCTCGTATAACAGCGGCTCGAGCACATGTGAGAAGTGCCGGAGGGGGCGTCGGAAGCGAGTGGAAGTGGCTGTGGCAGATGAGCTTGATGGCGACTCCAAACCGGCGATCAGCGAGGACGTCATGGAGGAAATCGAACGTGTTGAAAATGTAAGCGCATTTATTTGTTCACAATTATCGTGTAGTTGCGTTGACCTAATATGTGTGACTAGCTGGAGAAGGG
Source organism: Taenia saginata (assembly GCA_001693075.2). Classification (NCBI taxonomy): domain Eukaryota; kingdom Metazoa; phylum Platyhelminthes; class Cestoda; order Cyclophyllidea; family Taeniidae; genus Taenia; species Taenia saginata. Next base: position 1,030,232 of record LWMK02000032.1, on the reverse strand, counting down.
AGGTTGAAATTCAGTGCCACCACAAACGGAAAGTCTTTCAACTTGCGAAAGGTGTGACCAGTGAACACATGACACCGCGATTCATGAGTGGGGCTGACCTTAAAACAGCTAGGACCTCTAGTTCCTGAGCCACGAAGCTCGTTCACCTAGCCATCAATGGTTTAGGCGTGTTTAAAAGGCCCGATGATTCAACGGCTTCTCACAGGAAACCCAAATTACCAGAAGGTAGAACTTTTTTAGAACTACTTTCACTAACCAAAACCATTCTTAGGAAGGAAACTACAGCTTTCCATGAGCGCTTGTAGGGACTTGCTAATAACCTCCGTTGGTTTGATTGCTTAAAGTCCCATGTTTGCTTTAACCCGTGTCTAATTCCTCTCTGCATAAAGGTATGAAAAGAAAAATAATTCTCTTAGACTATGAATTTGTACTAGTTAAGACTTGGGACTAAATCTACACCCAAGATGTACAATATCGCCTCGTATCGAGAGCCAGACATTAAAATGCAAGCATTCATTTAATTGGCTTCAAGTGGAAATACAATAAATCTGTCAAGTAGGTGACAACTTGGGGAGAAGTGAACGGGGCGGTGGTAAAAAGGTGATTGATAAAATGTGAGCTTTTTGAAGAGGCAAATTACTTCAAAACACATTCACCAGTACTATGGGATGTGTTTGAAGTAATGCATACGCGCTACACAATCAAATTTGCTTATATTTATTCAAAAGGAGCGGCTAGTGAAATTTTCAATCATTTCTGCGACTCAATTATGCATACTCACTGGTTGACGTAAGCAATGTCATACTTTGGAAAAAAATTAATGGGATTGGAAGTGTTTGTTAAAACAGGGCAGAGTAATGCTTCGGGGCTATGCTAAGTGGTGAGAGTTTGCGGCCGCTCCGCCGCGTAGAGGAAGGAATTGGGGTTGCAATGACGTTTTCACCTGGTAAAGGCGCCTTCCCCAGGGCAAAGTCGCCTGCAAGGTGGTTATAAAGGAGGGCTGTTAGCGTACAGTGGAAATGCCAAGTACGGGCGCACCAAACAAGGTCCGTGGCCGGTCATCGCACCTGTCAAGTCAGTCCAAATTACCACACTAACACATCCACCCATTCAATTTTGTACAAACATTGTGCATCCAGGCAAAGCGGTGTCATGAAAGGATGGGGATGTGTGTTTTTGGCATTCAAAGTGCCGGCGGATGCACACGTCACATCGGCGTCCGCTCTTTTCAAAGGAGGCGGAAGAGGATGGACGTCGTGGTGATGAATCGGTGCTACTGAAAACAGCGGCCAACTCGCTTTGATGGTGTGACACAACCACTTTGTGTTCGTGTTCGTGTTCGTGTTCGTGTTCGTGTCCGTGTCCGTGGCAAGCGCCTCACCTCATGCAACACAACCCACCGGCACACCAGACACGCAACGACTGATGCTCATCCCATGCACACCTCCACGTGTGCTGGAGAGTGTGGAGGAGCAGGCAGTTAAGGCACTGTGTGGTCACCCACCTAGCCGAGCATGCGACTTTATGGTCACTCCCTCACTGCCTTGTCTGCAAACTTCTCATGTGACTGTCAAGGCAGTGAGAGAGTGTGTACCACATGAGAGAAGTGGCGGTTCAGTGGGATTCGGAGGACTGATAGGTGGTGGGGAGAGCAGACGCTGATTGTCAGTGCATCGGGGTTGCATTGTGCCTCAGTATCACCCAATGTGGATGTGGATGTGAGACGTGAGGTGTGAGATGAGTGAGGTGCGAGAGGAATGCGAGTGGAATGGACAGGCGGGTGGAATGAAGTCCACGCAACCCACGGTGCAGGCACACCTGTCATCGACGAAAGTTTTCGTGGGTGTGTCAGCTGGTGGTGCTTCAAACCAACCTCGCACCACGTGCCGTCGTGGGACGACGAAGAGGAGTTGTTAGAGTGAGGGCAGTGACGTGAATGTGGGGCGGAATGTACACATGGCCGTGTTCGTTTTCGTGGTCGTGGTCGTGGCAGTAGTGGCAGCAGTGGGTGTGGATATGGTCACGACTGTAACTGACGGTGCACCCGAACGTGAAAAAATGAATGCAGCAGGATTGTGTAAATCACATGTCATGTCACCTAGGTGCTTTTTGGCCACCGAGTGCGTGGTCGACGACACCGCCAATTGCCGCATCATCCATTCACGTTGGTGATCAGGCAGGTGTGATGGAGTGGTGCACAGCACAGGAGCACAGGCAGAAACACATTCTGGATGGTACTTTGTGTGAAATGGACATGAGGCTAGACGCAGCTACCCACCCTCGACCTTGCAGTGTTGGGGTGGAGAGGGGAGGTTGGGGGTTGGGGTTGGGGTTGGGGTTGGGGGGGTTGCCTTGCCAGTTGGCTGGAAGTCACACTGAGCAGAGGGAAGATGGTGGAAGAAGTGAAGTAGTGGTTCACCGATCGTACCTCATCTCACGTCACTTTCACCTGTGTCTCATTGCACTGGCATTGGAGTGACTAGCACCTCTGCTGCTGCTACTTCCGCATTCATGTCTGCTGTGCGTGCAGCGGAAGTGAAGGAGGCGAGTGACTGGCGCATTGAGTGGGATCACTGCTGTGCCTCCACCACCTCGTCACTTTGATGCACTGCTGTGGCATGGGGTAGGGGACAGGTGAGGTCCACTTGACTAAGGCGTTTTGTTGCCATGTTCGCGAGCCTTGTGCTCTTCAAATTGCCGTAAGTTAGCTTTAACAATAAAACGTGCACACATCCTGGCCTCTGAATCTGCATTTGCCCATTTTCTCACAAGCGAGGTGAGTTGAGATGGTAAACATCCCAACGGAAGGCCACACCCACTGTCGCAGTGCATGGAGAAAGTTTTGCCGTCCTTCCGTTAGCAGACAATTGGATTTCCTAGATTCACTGGAAGTTTTGAACCATTCCTTCCTCCTCCCTCTAATACACTCCAATTTTGTGGTCTTTTAATTTCTCCTGAACTAATTAGTTATCATTTAGGCGATGACTGCATCGCCAAAAGGCGATCCTCTTGACAAACACCTCAAACCTCCTCCAAGTTACTTCAACTCCAAGTGTGTGTGGACATGATGCTTCCTTCCCTTGCCACCTTTCCATTCTTCATTTGTTACAGGCAAAACAAGACTAGCCACGTCAACAGTCTTATTGAGTTATGAGTGAGATTTTGTAAAGGTCTTTGTGTCTCCACGCTAAGTGAATTAATTGAAGAGAGCATTTCGTCGTTGAAAAACATCTCAATGAACGTAAGTGGGTGGATGTGGGTGCACAGTTATACGTCAAGACACTTTCTCCTTTTTATAACTTTTAGAATAGCATGAATAATCTATCCTGTCAACTTTTCAACCTAAATAAAAATTCGTAGCCATTTATTTACGTCATACATTTAAAATGATGGGATGACACGCTTNTCTTTATAACTTTTAGAATAGCATGAATAATCTATCCTGTCAACTTTTTAACCTAAATAAAAATTCGTAGCCATTTATTTACGTCATACATTTAAAATGATGGGATGACACGTTTGACATCATTGCTGAGGCGGAGGGTGGTTGGGGGCGGGGATGGGGGCGGTGGCGGTGGCGGGGCCGGGGAAGGTGCGGGTCGGGTTGATGACGTTTCTCACTTTTTATAAACCTTCTTACTGTCCCGCTTGTGTTCACCTCGCAACATGTGCTTGCATGATTTATTATTCACTTCGTCCGGTTTAATCATGACCTAGAGACAACCACACCAGAGTATGGCCAGGGAGAAGAGGTCAATTGTGATTAGCCCGCCTTCAATTACCTTGGCTTTCCCTCCTCCCTCTCCCCCTCCCCCTCCCCCTCTCCCTCCCCCCTCTCTCTCTCTCTCTCTCATTGTTGCACAAAAATCGGCCTCCTTTGTAGTTCACACTCCTTCACCTCCATCTGCTGATTCACCACTATTTGTATTGGCTGGCAAGATGTCAAATGCGAAGGCCGATTGTGTCAAAACGACGCTTGTGTATTTACAAGAGGAACTCCTCAATTGTAGGGCAGTGGAAATTGACCTCACCTGTCAATACACTGCCTTGCTTTATTGTTTTATTCTTTCATCTGTACGGAGGTTTAATGTGAAGATTCGATGTAAATCCCTCAACATTCCGGCCATTCAAATGCCACAAATTTAGCTCTACATTCTGGTCGGTCTTCAACCTTCACAACACCCTGAAGCTCATGTGACGTCAGAGAGGCACATCAGACGTTTCTTCAAGATCTACTGTAAATAAACATGATTCTGTTTACTTCATTTGGGCAGCCGACACTGCTTCAGAGAAAAGCACACTTGAATTTGGGTATGGTAACCAATTGCAGTGCTCCTCTGGAGACTAAACAACTGCAGGAATTGGGTCAGCTCTTTTTTCAAGCCTACCCGTCCTTCCCTTGTAACTGAAGCTCTTCCTAATGGCTGTGTTTTTTTTGTATTTCCCCTCCAGGATCCAATGAATGAAATGCAAGATGTGGTACGAGCCATCAATCTAACCAAGTGCTATCCCAAGAAGGTGAAGCCATCTGTCAACAACTTAACCTTCGGTGTGCGTCCAGGTGAATGCTTTGGGTTGTTGGGTGTGAATGGAGCGGGAAAAACAACTACATTTAATATGCTCACTACAACCATCCATCCAACAAGCGGGACAATTTTGATTGGCGATTGCAATATCACAGAGAATTCGGGACTGAGTTCGCACAATCTGATTGGCTACTGTCCACAGTTTGATGCCCTCCTCTCCAGTCTAACGGGTTATGAGACATTGCAGCTCTTTGCACGTATCCATGGCTATCCGGAGAGAGTGATCCCCACGTTGGCTAACAGACTGATTGATCGGATGTCTCTACGTCCACACGCTAATAAACCAGCTCACACGTATTCCGGCGGAAATTTGCGCAAGTTGTCCACCGCTGTGGCAACAGTCGGTAACCCCCAGGTCCTCCTTCTAGACGAACCGACAGCTGGAATGGATCCAGGCGCGAAACGGTGTCTATGGGAGGTGATAAAATCGCTTCAAAAAGAGGGCTGCTCTGTGGTACTCACCACACACAGTATGGAGGAATGCGAGGCTCTGTGCAATCGTCTAGCCATCATGATGGACGGTCAGTTTCAGTGTTTTGGCACAGTACCACATTTGAAACAACGCTTCGGTGAAGGCTACATTCTAGAAGTTGATCTTGGTGCTGATGAACCGAATCCACAGAAACTCTTCCCTCCTTCCACTGCTATCACACTGACCGACGCTGTCGGTAAGAAGTGCAACTTTGAGACCCACGGCGAGGTGTGCCTATCTAAGATATTCAGACAACTCCTGGATCTACGCTCTGCGGGTAGGATCACCACATTCGCAGTTCGACAAGTCTCGTTGGACACCGTGTTCGTCAACTTTGTCCGCTCCTATGAGAAGGGGAATGAGGACGGGGACTATGATGGCGATTTGTCAAGTTCGGAACCCGATCGAATGGATGCGTTCTGAGACTAAATGTTGGAAGTACGGCTCGTCATGTCTTTCACTACAGCAACACAAACTTGCACCCGTTGACTTCTTACTTTCCCCTAGCTTCTCCCTCCTCCCTTAACTGGTTCTTTTTTACATTGAATACCTTGGTGATATTTTTGAACTACGTGCGTATTGACGTCAATATACTACTTTCAATAAATAAGTCACCGTCTTCGAGGAAGTCTCATGCGCGAGAATGTCGTTGAATAACAGCGTCTTTTCTAAAGTTCATGACGGGCATACAGACTGATGCTTGTGAATTGAATTCTTCGAGGTCCTCAGCTTTCGCGTCTCGGCCACCGCAATGGTGAGCACATGCACGCCAAGAAAGCAAAATTGGCAGTTGGTTGACCTAGCAACTGTGTGGATGGGGAATTTCTTAAAGACTTGCGACAGAGAGGCTTTTGGTACTGACTGCCTTTCACTTATGTGTGTGCTACAGGAGCTGAGGCTGCCTGTGTGCAGCCTTGTAGAGCACTTCATGGAGAAGACATGGCAAGTGGGTCCATTGGCATCAACGAGATGTATCAAGATGGCTGGCATGGGAAGCTATTGATGCCGTGGCTGAATTCAACACTTCCTTTTAGTGGGGAACGATCACATTTGAAAGGGAACGCCACTGATACGCTCTCCACAGGCATTTACATTACCGGTTCCCCCAAGCAGTCATAACTCACCCTTATCGGGGTGGCCACATCTTCCACACAAACCCCCTCGCCTCGTCCCTTCCTAATAGGACAAACTTTTAGGCGATTCCCAAATTCACCATAAAAAGTTTTCCTCAAAAGTTAGCAGCTCCACCACCGACAAGAAGTGACCAAGAGTGTAAAAAAGGATTGTGCTTACATGCTTAACTCGTTAATTGAACTTGACTTGAAATTATTTTCCTGCATGTGTGGGTGTTCTGTTGACTCATGCAAGCGGAGCGCGATCTCAAAACCGCACTACATGCAACGCCTCAGCGCTGATTATCTGCGTGGCACTGCGGTGCTGTAGACGAGTGCATCCTCTTTTGTGCTACCACGCCGATGCGGTGTGCATTTAAGTGTCACCGAGTGACTACAAACTGGCGGCACAGATGCTCTCTGATGGTTATCCATTCTAGGATCACATGCGTGGTGCATCAAGTGGTCTGCTCTGTCAACCGATCTGCAGTTGGATATGTTTCATGCATCAAATTGAGGTCGCTTTCTTGAGGGCAGCATTACATTCTGTAGTCGATTATCCTACAATTCCGGCATCAAGCTTTATCAGATAATAGTTGGTAGCTGCTGAAGTAGGTACAAGGCGTGGTAAAGCACTTAACAGTGCAATACCGAATAACTCTGTGATCCTTGTGTGGTCATTGCCAAAAGCTACATAGTATCCATATTGTAAGAGCAAATAAGGTCTCCGAGGTAAGAATGCGGGCCTAGTTCCATAGTGGCGGTGCTTTGGTGTGACATCCGATGCATAAACGTCATTGATAGACGTCAGACAAAGGGATTATCAAGTGAGTGCCTCGCCCACCACCACCACCACCTACCTGACGTCACGACAATTCGTGTGTTCTTTTAAAATGTGGTTAATAAATTCATGCGTGTAAGGCGACATTGTGAGAACATGTGCGGTCGTTATGTGAAATTAGCTCGATCATAGATGCAAGCGGATAACCACACGTAGAAAGCGATTTTAATTACCCTTGTGCTAGTTGTGAATAATGTGTTTGGAGAGAAGAGAGAAAAAAAAAGAACAACCGCAACTTTGACAAGCAGTTGTTTTAAAAAATTCGTTCCATGAGGTGGGAATATGGTGTGTAATACTTTGTTTGCTCAACTACCGGTCTAGGTGACTTGGGTGGCCATCTTGTTCTAGCCGGTTGGTCGGCCTCCGGCCGTGCCAACAGCCCCCAAGCCCTCTGTTCCCAGATTGCATATATATATATGTATGTATATTCTGCCCTAGTACTGCGCCTTCTTTTACCTTAAGGGGAGCCTCGGGACGCTACAATAATATTTTTTAAAAGCTGTCACTGATTCTCCCATCCTTAGCTATGTATCCTTTGCGTCCCACTAGCCACCAGGCAAAATTATATATATTTTTATTGCCTTGATTGTTTGAAGTGCCGATTTCGGTCACTTGTCATTGCCAAGCTAGCTGTCGTCCAGGCCACATCAACAGCCCTGATTACTCCGTTTGCCTAATATATATTCTGCCTCAATATCATATTTCCTTTCGTCTACAGGGAAGTCTCGAAATTCTGCATTGGTGGCAGCGGGAAGCGAACCCCACTTTATGGAACTTCAATCCCGATCTATGATGCTGGTGACAAAGTGTAGCAGTGTAAATGAAGTGCATTTGCTATGGATGGGAGGTTCTCCAAAGTCCCATAACAGAAGGGTCGTGAACGCCGTCTACATTCGGCATCTACCCCACCCCCTTTTTCTTCAAGAAAGCTATTAACGGCTGAAGCGACACTAACTGTACACCATCTGAAAAAGTTTTGTTGTGGAGATTTCCTTAGCACACCTGCTTAAGGAGACCGGTGCTCCAACATCGCCTTATGGACAAGCCGATGCTCGGCAGAACCCCTTATTCTGAAATAATTTTCCAAGCCGAACCGAACTCCAAGTTCGGTCGAATTAACAAAAGAGATCAGTGACGTGGTAATCAAGCATCCTGCGCAGGCTCTCTCGGGTTCTAAGGCAATTTTGTCTTCCTCTTTGCAAAAATGTGTATTGTGGTATTGCAGTAAGTGTAATACATCGTTTGTTCGAACCACCGGTTTGTTCACTTGGATGGCCATATTGTACTAGCCTGTTGGCCGGCCTTCTGGCCATGCCAAAAACACCCAATCCCTGTATTTCCAGAATTTATATTCTGTCTAAGTGCTATATCTTTTTTACCTTAAAGAAAGTCTCGAGACGCAACATAAGTATGCAATGTTATTAGTGCATGAGTCCTCCTTGCTAGGAAATCAGGAGGTAGTTGTCAGACTTGAAAAATAGCACATTTACCTTAGAAATATTTCATATATAGCCTTACAGTAAAAATAATCCAGTAATGTACTTGTGAATTATTGATGACATTAAATTTTAACTAACGACTACTTAGCCCGGGTGATTCTATTGCCTGGTATTTGAACGATACTTTGGCGCCCGCGTTATGCGATCCTGTGTACTGGCATTCTGAGTCGTATCTCCCGTTTTTGTTTATTACATCCTGTCCTTGTTTTAAAATATTTCCTTCAATGCCCCGTGTATCTTTCCAAATATATTGGTTTCGGGCTAAAGATGTGGTCATTCATCATATTCGAATGGCCTTAACTCTTGCTTTGTATATTCTAAGCCATTGCTCCTACAAGTTTCGGAAGCAAACCAGATCAGTAGGTTTGAATTCTATAGCTAAGCATTTAGGTATTGCAGTATCAAAGTGTACGATATCACATTATTCCTCTTTCCCCTATCTCAAAATTGCAGTTATGTGAGTTATTCGTACCATTTATTGTTTGTATCTTAAAGGGAGCGAATGTTTACCTCCGCCTTTTTGTGCACCAGGTCTTCAAAGGCGCAAAATTATGGTAATTGATCTGGACGAGACTTTGATCCATTCTGTTCTTGATGGAATGTCTCGCCAGACAACGGGTTCAGGCTCCCCGCCTGATTTTGTGCTCAAGATGGACGTTGACCATCATCCTGTTCGCTTCTCAGTACACAAGCGCCCACACGTTGACTACTTTCTAAGTATTGTAAGCCATTTACCATCACATCTTATTTGCACTTTTTGACTGCCCTATAGATGATGCCCTAGATGCGCCTGCTTATTCATAACTTCACAAAAAATATGCATTTATTAATGCACCGAGCTTAAACTGTGGTCGTGTGTCTTATCGAAGTCGCTGTTTAGGCATTCCTTAGTTCATTACCCCAAAATAAGTCTTCGACGCTTTTCGCACACTCCTTGAGTCATTGCAGATATTTGCTGGGTAATCCCTTTTCGTGTAATTAGTAGCATATCCAATTTTTGTGTTAAGGTTGGTTGCTTTTGCTAGCTCTTCCTCTGTTCGGTCCGCTGCTTCTTCAGCGTTTTCCTCATTTCCATTGCGCTAATACGAGCAGTACCTTATGTGAAATGCTGTTCTTAAAATTTTTCCGTCTCATTTGTACAAGACGCTTTCAGTTCGATTCGTCTTGCGCAGATCAGCCAATGGTACGAGTTAGTTATCTTCACTGCTAGCCTGGAGATCTACGGCGCAGGCATCGCAGATCATCTAGACAACGGCCGCCACATTTTTCAACGCCGTTTCTACAGGCAGCACTGCCTCTACGACAGTGGCAGTTACTGCAAGGACCTATCTCGTGTTTCCTCAGACCTCTCTTCTATCTTCATTTTGGATAACTCTCCGGGAGCCTATCGGTCGTTTCCTGGTAATTCTCAACAATTCCTCCCTGCACAAACATTGGTCCACAGAGTAGGCTTAAATATCACCTCTTCCTTTCGCAGATAACGCAATCCCTATCCAGTCTTGGTTCTCAGATCCTCAAGACACTGCCCTTCTCTGTTTATTGCCCGTGTTAGATGCCCTGCGGTTCGTCTCCGACGTGCGCTCCATTCTGAGCCGCAACCTGCACCGTGACTTGCAGGCTCAGGCACTAATTGGTCGGGGTCGGCCACCCTCCCTCATGATGTGACTCACGTCTCTCCTCATTTGTCTTAGAGCTGCATTTTTGATTTGTCTGTCCCTTAGCCAACGCCACCACTACTGCTACCTTTTTCTAATACCAACAAACGATACTGGTCCTCTCTGCTTCCCACGTACGCTCTTCTTCCCTGTCCAACTTATGTATCAAATTACTAGAATGTTTTTACTAAGTGATCGGCTGTTACCTTCTTATCTCCTATTGCACCTATTCTGCTTTGCGGTCTAGTCCTTTGCTTCGTGTTTAGGATGATTAAGTCAAAGCGGGATTTGTGATCCATACAGGAATGCCTCTTCGTTCAGATTTTGAAGCAAAAAAGGAATGATGATGAGAAGCCTGAAGCGGAGTGGGAGCTGTGCCCTGGATGGGAAGGCGCCTCCAACGGATCGCTCCCTCCCCCTACGCCATGAATTGTGGGGGATTATGACTATGGACCCTTTTGTGAGCCCCTTTGGACCAAATAAAAGGTGAACATGAAAAGGGCATGTATCTGCGTTCCATTCTTAACGAATAATTCCACTGTAGTTTACACCAGCGTCTCGCAGAATGTATTCGGCCTAAAGGTAAAGAGAACAAGTTTTGAAGCCCTTATTCTACCGTTTCTTGTGTGCATCCTACTAACTGTCTATCAGTAGGACCTTGCCGCTTGGAAATTTTGAAGGCCTGAGACAAACCGACGCGTGCTTCTAGTCAAACCATGAGAACTGAGTTAGGTAAATTATAGTTTAAAGTGCAATGCAGCTAATAAGGTATGAGATCTTGAGTTGAAATTTCCTCCATCTCCCACACCCCGTCTCTAGTGAATTGTGGAGTTTAGGTTTTTTGACCTACCAGAAAGTCTATAGGGTCGGCGGGTCTTCGTTGGCCATAGATGACAAGGCACTCGGACACCTTGGGTAGAACGTATTTGAGGAGGTAGTTTCTGCGAGCCATTGCCTTAACCATTTGACGTTCCTTGTTCTCCTTCTTCAGAAGCATCAACCATTCGTTCTACGGAAAGGAAAAACATAAGGAACACTTACGTTAGTTGTGCGATTAGATAACAACTCATTGATGGGTTCTGTGAGTTTTGGTGTGTTGAGGCGTTCTGAAATGCATTTGTAGCCGCATTGGCGCATTTCCGGATCACGGTATGGCTTTATTTAGTGGTTTAGAGTTGAGTCATTGGCCGCCGATTGGAGTGGGGAACTGTGGGTTCCAACTTATCCTCTTATAAGGCAACTGAACATCTCTCCCGAGCCTTGGAATGTATCCACCGGACACAAAATGTCACCAATGAGGTGGGCTGACTGGACTTTGATAGTATCATCGGCGAGCTTTGGTGGAAGGCAGAAAACCCAGCTCATGGATAAGCAGTAAAATCACCTTCAAAGGTGCATGTGAATGCACACACCGAAACGACCGCCAACACGTCTATTCAAATCATCTGCCGATCCCTTTTTTCAGCCAATCAGTTGGGCTAATCGGCTGCCATATCTGACTGGACAAGGAATAACTCCCAACCCCTCTGGCAATGGATAAAAGCTTAGGCAGCCCTGTCTAGTCTTGGAGGCAAAAACTGGATGCTTGATCATAGAGGAACTATAGGAGCTGATCTTCACTGTTAACTTCACTGTGATGGTGTGAACGAGCGGGTGGGTCTTTGTAAAGTTCACCTCTTTAGCCTTCACAATAAAGTTGCGTTAATGATCTCTTGTACCGACTATCCAACCGGAAGCCGAGGCAAGGACTCACCCAAATCATTTGTTCATTCTCATTTAAGACTTCAGCCGCTTCTTTTCGAAGGTTTCTATTGAATCCGTTCAAGTCGTCGGCCTCCCGCTGAAGGCCTTCCACAAATTTCTCATCTCCATCTCGCTCATCCAGGAGGCTTCGTGTTCGACGCACAAATTCTCCAGTTGGTGACTTTGATATCCTCTTCAACAGTTGCTTAAATGTATATTTCTGCGGACCTCCTGGATAGAGATGCTGTGAGAAGAAGGTGTCCATGTAAGACCACTTCCATTTCAGGGGCATCTTTGTTGTCTGGCCTCTTACCTGGCTCTTGTCTCGATCCATATTCACTGTGAAAGGGCAGAGTTCACGCAGATCAAAGTAAGTGAGAACATTGTGTTCCAGTGGATCCAACTTAGCTTTCGCTAGGGGCTTCCTCGGCCACTGTTCTGGATCTACCATCGCCGGCTCATTCTCTGTTACCACTAAAAGGTAGTAGATCGAAATCATCTCCGAAATTTATGGAAGATTATCTGGATGTGGATCAGGAAGAGGTAAACCAATCGGTATTGCATGAACTTATGTCTTTGAACTCACAGTAGTTGTACGGTTCAAAAGTTTTTTCAAAAATTTCTTCAGCTGCCTTCGGAGCCATGACAGATCTGTGGTACTCCAAACGTCGTCTCAATCTCTTCTCTGGTGTCTCGGGCGGCTTCATCCACGTTATCTTTAAATCAATGTCTTTCTTTTGTTCCTCCTTCTTCTCGCTTACTCTTTCCACCTGGAATAGACAGATGGGTGAATCCCAAATCTCTTAGAGATGCGGGGTTTGATCAGTCAATGGAACTCACTGCAGTTGTCAACTTTTCATTTCCTTGCGCTAACCGTCTACGATTCACCTCCTCTTGGATATTCAGCGTTGTGCCGTCAGGGTCTGCGTAGTCGTCAATTATGTCCAAAACGATGCCCTCCTCTTCTAGCATCGTTCTGTAACGATGGGTGACAAGGGCGTTGCTACCTTCTAGGTAAATCACATGGTGTGGCGATAATAAGGGATCGTATGTGGGATGACGAGGGTCCCTTCCCCTATCGCTTGGATCTGAAGGGAAGGCACAAGTTTGGAATCACAAAGGGTACCAGGTCGCAATTGAAGTAGGTGAAATGATGTTCGTTTTATGTTAAAAACCATTTGACATCAATTTGTAGAGGGAAGTAGCTGAATTAATGGATTGATGCATGCGGGATGGATTGTTGGATAAAAGAGAACGTCTGCGAAGCAGGATGGAAAAATGCACGAAGAAGTGTTAGGAAAATGGATGGATAGGTGTACCGATAGACACGAGATGGACAAATGGATGGATAAATGATGGGCGGAAACTCAATGGATACGGGGTGCATTGATGGATGGATGGACGGATGGATAGGGGATTGATGGGTAAATGGTTGGTTGGATGGATGGATGAATGGATGGATGGGCGGATATGGGTTGGATGGATGGATGCAGGGTGGATGGATGGATGGATACAGGATGGATGGATGGATATGGGATGGACGGATGGATGGATGGAAGGGTGGATGGATATGGGATGGACGGATAAATGGATAGATAGATAGATGGATGGATGGATATGGGATGGACGGATGGAAGGGTGGATGGATACGGGATGGATGGATGGATGGATGGGATGGATACGGGATGGATGGATACGGGATGGATGGATACGGGATGGATGGATACGGGATGGATGGATACGGGATGGATGGATACGGGATGGATGGATACGGGATGGATGGATACGGGATGGATGGATACGGGATGGATGGATACGGGATGGATGGATACGGGATGGATGGATACGGGATGGATGGATACGGGATGGATGGATACGGGATGGATGGATACGGGATGGATGGATACGGGATGGATGGATACGGGATGGATGGATACGGGATGGATGGATACGGGATGGATGGATACGGGATGGATGGATACGGGATGGATGGATACGGGATGGATGGATACGGGATGGATGGATACGGGATGGATGGATACGGGATGGATGGATACGGGATGGATGGATACGGGATGGATGGATACGGGATGGATGGATACGGGATGGATGGATACGGGATGGATGGATACGGGATGGATGGATACGGGATGGATGGATACGGGATGGATGGATACGGGATGGATGGATACGGGATGGATGGATACGGGATGGATGGATACGGGATGGATGGATACGGGATGGATGGATACGGGATGGATGGATACGGGATGGATGGATACGGGATGGATGGATACGGGATGGATGGATACGGGATGGATGGATACGGGATGGATGGATACGGGATGGATGGATACGGGATGGATGGATACGGGATGGATGGATACGGGATGGATGGATACGGGATGGATGGATACGGGATGGATGGATACGGGATGGATGGATACGGGATGGATGGATACGGGATGGATGGATACGGGATGGATGGATACGGGATGGATGGATACGGGATGGATGGATACGGGATGGATGGATACGGGATGGATGGATACGGGATGGATGGATACGGGATGGATGGATACGGGATGGATGGATACGGGATGGATGGATACGGGATGGATGGATACGGGATGGATGGATACGGGATGGATGGATACGGGATGGATGGATACGGGATGGATGGATACGGGATGGATGGATACGGGATGGATGGATACGGGATGGATGGATACGGGATGGATGGATACGGGATGGATGGATACGGGATGGATGGATACGGGATGGATGGATACGGGATGGATGGATACGGGATGGATGGATACGGGATGGATGGATACGGGATGGATGGATACGGGATGGATGGATACGGGATGGATGGATACGGGATGGATGGATACGGGATGGATGGATACGGGATGGATGGATACGGGATGGATGGATACGGGATGGATGGATACGGGATGGATGGATACGGGATGGATGGATACGGGATGGATGGATACGGGATGGATGGATACGGGATGGATGGATACGGGATGGATGGATACGGGATGGATGGATACGGGATGGATGGATACGGGATGGATGGATACGGGATGGATGGATACGGGATGGATGGATACGGGATGGATGGATACGGGATGGATGGATACGGGATGGATGGATACGGGATGGATGGATACGGGATGGATGGATACGGGATGGATGGATACGGGATGGATGGATACGGGATGGATGGATACGGGATGGATGGATACGGGATGGATGGATACGGGATGGATGGATACGGGATGGATGGATACGGGATGGATGGATACGGGATGGATGGATACGGGATGGATGGATACGGGATGGATGGATACGGGATGGATGGATACGGGATGGATGGATACGGGATGGATGGATACGGGATGGATGGATACGGGATGGATGGATACGGGATGGATGGATACGGGATGGATGGATACGGGATGGATGGATACGGGATGGATGGATACGGGATGGATGGATACGGGATGGATGGATACGGGATGGATGGATACGGGATGGATGGATACGGGATGGATGGATACGGGATGGATGGATACGGGATGGATGGATACGGGATGGATGGATACGGGATGGATGGATACGGGATGGATGGATGGACGGACGGACGGACGGATAGATGAATGCAAGATGGATGGATGGATGTTAAAATCAAGGAAGACAGAATGCTTCTTTTTAAATAGTCAAATCCTGATCCATGGATAAACTCTAGGCAGGGTAACCGAACATCTTACTTGCAAACAACGCATCAGCTTGACTAAAGGTGTTGGGATAGCCGTCCAAGACGAAACCCTGATTTCGACACGGTTTTGAGAGCAACTTCTGCCGAAGATACCTACAAATGCATCGTGTATTATCAACAAGGCGCATCCACAGCTCTGGAATGCTAACTGGTTTGCTAGCCTAGTGGAAATCCTTCGCTACCCCACTTTCTCGATCTCAACGAGCTTACTAACTCTGTTTGAGGCTTAGCAAATAAAAGAACTTCCAGGTTTGAAGGCTACTTTTGTCCACCCACTTGGTGACAATGTGATCTTTGGCATGAAAGTCATCAATCATTCCATCCACAAATTCTCTCAACTCCTGTCCGGCTTTTTTTGCCATCTCCTCCAACTCTCGCTCGTTGGCCCACTTGAGAGGGGGATAGAAGGGGTATCGACGCTGCACCTCCTCTGGTAAGGAGTCTATCAAGGCCACTTCTGACAGAATAGAGGCTTCTAAAGGGGAAAAGAAAAAAATTTATCCACTATGGTCAACTGGTTCCATCGTTAGTGTTTCCATACTTTCAGCATGACCTCAACCCCTACCCTCTTGTGGCACTTCCGATGCCTCTGTGACAGAAGCATTTGGAGGTAAGGAGCGTGAGGTGTTGGGCTCCACGACATCAGTGGGGATGACTCCATCACTGGGAGGAATGGTTACTATGCTCAATTGATCGTCAGGAACGTCTAGTGAAGTCGCTGTAGCGAGTAGAGGTGGTGGTGGTGGTGGTGGTGGCGGTGGCGGTGGTGGTTGTTGCAGTAGTAGTCCAGACTTCTCCTCCTCTGTCTTTGTGCCTCTCACCTTCCTTTCCAGCTCCTCTGTTTGCCTCAACTGTTCCAGTGCCTTTATTGGAGTTCTCTAAGAATTCCACAGGAGAAGACTTGTAACCTTTCTGTGGATAGAAAGTGTAGACAATTGCAGGCTTGAACACCTAATTACGGCTTCTAGGATGCCAACGATGGGTAAATCCATTCCAAGACGACACAGGACGTGAAGGCATGCAATGGATGACTGAATCCTGAAGTATCACTTAACCTTCGACAACCTGGCCATTTATTGGACCTTCTGAGGTGACTATTAACGGAGGGAACAAAATTCCATTGAGATGGAATGCTAGGAGCTGTTAGCGGCGTCAATTATTCTTGAAAGTGGAGGATTAAATGTCACCTACCAGACGAATGTACGCCTCGTAGAGGACCGGAGTGACGTGGATGTAGTGTAGGCCATAGTGCCTGGCCAAGGCAATTGCATGTGTCGTCTTGCCAACAAACGGTGGTCCCAGAATGCATATTCGAAGCGGCTGAAGGGAGGAGGGCAAAGAACAACGCCCTTAAACAGGGGAGCAAGCAGTACTTTCCATCTCATTCCAATGTTCTATGAACTTGAAGAAGTGGAGTGGAGGACTGGCAAAGCTATGCGGAACCATGGCAACTATGCCAACCTTGAAATCCATCTCGTCGACGGTAATGGAAAAAGGAATGTTTGCGACTAATCCTCTGCGTCTACCTCACCACTGTCTCTCGGCTGTCAACACCAAGAAACGCTGATGACACTCGAGAGTGGAATGCGGATGATGAGGGGAGGCACCCTCCTCCACCGGTGAGAGGTGCATCAGGCCTACCTTGAAGTCCTTGGCTTTGACATACTCCTGAGCGAGCTTTTCGATGTTGTCAATGAGTCCACCCTCACATCTCCATGGAATTGCCAACTCCTCGTCCAAGGTCGGTGTGTTGATTATCATGTTCATCATCAGTTGATCGATGTGCACCCGCTTTAGAGAAAGGCAAACAAATCTCGTGTTGTGCAAGGAGAAGGACAATTTCCACCTTTATGATGGAAGGTGACTTACGGGAGTTTGAGTGATTCGAATGAGTTCATTGTCACTCAAGTGCCTAATTTCACCTGTGCCGAATACTTTGGAAATAGCCTGGAAGTAACCAAAAGGAGGTTAAATGGATGGATGCAAGATTTTCAAGGATTGGAGGAGGGATTGACATTTCAAAGCATGTCTCCACTGCCTGTCGCGGCGTGATTAGATGCCTTGAAGTGTCACAGGCTTCACTTTAGTGTCGTGTTGAGACTTCCGCTCCATCGTTCATCAATTCATGCCTTCAATAACGAGTCTTTCATGACACTCATATCCAGTTGTTCATCTGACCTTCCATCCATTCAGCATCTACTCATCCATTCATCCATTCATTCAGCATCCACTTATACATCCACTCATTCCCATCCAGCCAAGCCTCCATCCAACAATACCATATCCATTCACTCATCGAATTCGTACGCATCCATTCAAGCTGCATCCATCTACCATCCATCCATCCTGTATCCATCCATCCATCCAATCTATATCCGTTCTATCAACCAACCTTCTCGTACCCGTCCAGCCTTCCATCTATCCAGTATTCATCCAATTATTCATTGACTCCACATCCATCCGTTCAACCCGTACCCATTCATCCATTCATCTATTTCGCACCCATCCACTCTTCCATCTATCGAGCCCGCATCCATCCATCAGTGTTTCTACCTCGTGCCCATCAATCCACCCATCCATCGCGCACCTGTTCATCTATGCATTTCATGTCCATCCATTCATCTGTTCCATAGCACTCCATGCATTCCGTATCCATCTATCCATCCACTTCAAAACCACCCCGCAATCATCTGTCCTTTCATCCATCCATCCATCCATTCATCGAATTCATATTCATGCATTCATCCATCTATTCTGTATCTGTTCATTTATCCAACCATCCAGTGTCCATCTATCCTTCTATCTATCCAGTATTCACTCATTCATCCATTCAGCCATGCCGCATCCATCCATCCATTCAACTTGTACTCATTCACCCATACATTTCACATCCATCCATTCATCTATTTCGTACCCATCCATTCTTCCATCCACCAATCCCGCATCAATCCATCAGTGCGTCTACCCCGTATCCATTAATCCATCCATCCTGTATTCACTCATCCATGCATTCCGTATCCACCCACACCTCTGAGTCCTAACCACCAATCCGTCCACTTTGACCACGTCCATTGGTTTCAAATCAGACCACATGTTTCCCAATCCCGAGGAATGATAGCTTCAACACCTATACAATGTCTTAGGAAAAGTGACCTCACACTTTGCCCGGTTTTATCGCTGTGTAGTGTGCCGTCGTTGTTGGTGGTTACTTACGGTGATGATTTCTTCCAATATCGACTCACTGTGATTCCTTGCAACGACTGGAGTAGGGATCGTCATTTCAAAATACGCCTCCGCTGCCTGTTGCGGCGTTAAAAGATGCATCAAAATGTCAATTAAATGTCACAAGCTTCATTTTAGTGTCGTGATGAGACTTCTGCTTTATCCCTCGTCATTCCATCTCTCTAGTAACAAATCTTTCATGACACAAAATAATTCATTAAATCCATCCATCTATACCTGTGTCCACCCCGTACGCAATCGTCCATCCATTCAGTGTCCACTCATCCATCTACTCATGCGTCATATTTTAATTTATCCACTCATCGATTCCATGCACATCCATCCGCCTACTTCAAATCTAACCATCCCATACCCGTCTGCCCTTCCATTCATCCAGCATCCACTTACACATCCACTCATTCCCACCATCCATTCCTCCATTCAACAATCCCATATCCATTCGTTCATGGATTTCGTGCTCAACCAATCACACTGTATCCATTCATTTATCCTGTATCCATCCATCCATCCATCCATCCTGTATCCATCCAACCATCCACCCTGTATCCATCCATTCATCAATCCTGTATCCAACCATCCATCCTGTATCCATCCATTCATCAATCCTGTATCCAACCATCCATCCTGTATCCATGCACCCATCCATCCTGTATTCATCCATCCCGTATCCATGCATCCTGTATCCTTCCATCCTGTATCCTTCCATCCATCCACCCATCCACCCATCCATCCATCCATCGAAATCATATACGCCCATTCATCTGTTCCACATCATTCCATGCATTCCATATCCATCCTTATGCCTGAGATTCAATCACCCATCTGTCCACTTTGACCGCGTCCATTGGTTCCAAATCTGGCCATACATTCCCCACTCCCGAGGAATGAGATGTTTTCAAAACCTCTACACCGCCTTGAGAGAGGTGCGCTCACACTCTTTCTATGTAATGCATCATTGTTGTTAGTGGTTACTTACGGTAATGATTTCGCCCAAAGTGGACTCACTGCGATCCCTCGCAACGATATAACGCGATCTTGGTGATTCCTCGAACACCGCTTGAACAATTCTAAAGAGGTCAAATCGTCGATTAACTCATGAGACATCCTATGCCTACTCTACTCTATCCTGAAGGTCCTTTCCATCCTAATGATGAAAATAGCCGTCAATGTGGGAAGTCAAACAATGGGAGACAATTTCGACGTGGGTAATCTCTAGTGCTTTTCCTTGCAAAGGTGGACGGATTACATGACTCCTCCGTGGTGGTGGGAGAATGGCAAAACACATACTCCGGGGCAAAAAAAAGGAATTTCTATTGTACACCACACACAGAGAGAGAAATGCGTGACCTATCTTCCGATCCAAGAAAAAAGAAAAGAAAAGAAAATTAGCTTTGTGCAGAGGCGTCTGGTATGCAACGACTGGAAATACCACACCACTCGGAAATAATGAAGTAGCTGCGAGAATATTTTGGGAAAACAAAGGACCTATAGCAGCAGATGGATAATTTGGCCAGTCCAACTTCAAATGCTAGACACATCCACGCAAAAGTTGTGGTATTATAACCTTCAAAAAAGTGGATGGGTAGAGAGGCACCTACACAAACAAATGTTTGTGTTTCAAGTAAACGCTGAAGGTATCCATTTCATGCCTCCGAATTAACCGAAGCCCACCATCAGGTGTACAGTAGGCAATGAGGACACCCACATCAGTCTAAAGTGATTCCACCAAAGCCGCTAAAAGGTGTGCCACATGGAACTCGGACTCCAAGAAGTTAACGCAGTCTAGCACCCTCGGTGCCTAGGGTCACTTCAGGCCTCCATAAAAGGGCTACAGTTTAGGACACTACTAATTGGATAACTTCATCAATTTTCTTAAAAATATCAGGTAAGTTAGTGGCTTAAAGGTGATTTTTACGATTCTTTGATCCATTCAAATGGCGCATTCTTTGTAAAAAAGAAACGCACTTTGATAGATCTTTTATGTGAATGGTTGGAATAATGTTTTCACCAGTTCCATAGACCTCTAGTTCACGACTATTCATCCAGGCCTTCTAAAACAAAAAAAACAAAGTAAAAACTACTTCGTTTGAAATATACTACTTTTAAAACCCATTTTATTACGTTTGCTTGAATTCGGCCCAATAAACTATAAATTCGTCCCAAAAGGAGGAAGTTTTAAAATTCACTTTCTCTGTGAACAAGGAAGAATGTAATAATGGCATAAATTATTACTGTATTAGCACGATAGATGCCAGCGTCACACATATGTGACATATGTGCAATTATGTTAATTTGAAAAGAAAAGAAGTGGAGACCAGCTCCAGCAATGCTAAAGTGATCCAGAGCCTGAGCAAAGATGATGAACTCCCCTTGGGAGCCTAGTAAAGGAAATGCCAACAACTGACACCTCGAGTTAGCAGGCACACATGCATCATAGGGCTATAAAATTAACCAATAGTTAAAGGGTATTTTCGTGCCTCGTGTGTGATTGGTCGGCAACGACGATTATTCTGTCCAATCAAAATCAAGTCCTAATTTTTTAGGCACGTACGAGGAAAAAAGGCTCAAATATGTTCTCGGGACCACCGTAGGGAATTCCACAACCAACAACGTAGGTGGCAAGTTGTTTCCGATGCTAAAAAGTAACAATTTGTATATTGAACATAATGCATTCAAGAAACCCCTACTCAATTACATCCTGAGTAGGCTCATAGATCAGATCAACTCCAATAACTTTAAATTTGCCTGTTAATGTGCTCTAATAAAAAGGAGTCAGCAAATAACATGAGTGTCTTGGTCGCTAAGCTAATCAAAGTAAGGCGGTTGTAAAGGCGGTGGCTTGTACCAAAAACCATAAAAGGATGCAACGTGACTTCGATCAGGTTTGATGACCAAATCATGCAAAAGCGCTCCTGTCACATTTTAAATGCAGTGAAAATCTATGCATGTATTACGACCGAAAAGTGGTGAGGACTCTTCTTAAATCTTTACCACAAATTTATTAGCGATTTGTAATAAATTTGAACGATGAGCATGTAGCTGAACTGCCTACCCTTTTTCCAAGATTATAAATCGTCCTCTCTGCTGCAAATTGACGCCTGTAGAGTGGATGCGGTGTTCGCTTTGCATGATTTTCCTCGTCGTATAATGGATGGCTGCCCTCCTACAAGGGTTCCAGAGTAAAAAGAACGTGTCCATCAAATATTGCATTTAAAAAGGAAGGATGGGCCTATCGAATCGATGAGTATATGTACAAATAGTTCAAGCAGATCAGCATTTTAAAAATGCTTGTTCTGAACTCAAACTGGAAAGAGTCGAACAAACATGAATTTTGCTACCAAATGTTTTAACTTTTTGCGACAAAGAAAAAAATATGGCGGAGGAAAAAATAGGCATAATTTAAACAAGCGAATCACCGAAGCGTCCGTTTTTGTGCGAAGCCAGCTTAGTAGGTGGGTAACCAAAATAAAAACCTTCTTTTTTTCAATGCGTTGGAAATCATTGGCAAGCGACTTGGCCACCCAAAGTGCCTCTTCGGCCTGACTCACGTCGCTTGTAATGTCGTAGATTACGCAGTCGCACTCAAAGAGGTGCTCGTAGAAATCGCGCCGATTTTCATACTATTGTGCATAAAAAGCAGTGAACGCGTCTACTGATGGGTTATTAAGTAGCAATGGGGAGGTGGGGTAATGCTTTCTCTCGGGTTCCACCTTAGTCGCATCTAAGTTTGGAATAATTGCAAAGCGGAATCAATGCTAGTATCTTCTGCGTTGGAATTGACCGTCCAAGGTTATGCATCCTCAAGGGTTAAATTTCAAAAATTGGTCAAGCTTGTATTAAATGCCAATCGTGAATAACTTCTCCATAATCGTGTAAATTTCAGCCGTTTTAAGATATTTCATGGCAAAGTAGTTTATCATGAATGTATGCTAACCAAGTGGATGGAGGGTGACAATAAGTCCATTCACAAATGTCCTTTAGGTAGTACCATAATTTAATACTAATCAAGCAGACGCAGTTAGGATGCTAATGGATAAAATTGTGGTAAAGTAGTTGCATGTAATAATGTCACCCTGACGCCAGTACAAAAATTACACGATGCGAACTATAATGATTTTCTCTTTGAGGTTATATCTCAACTTTAGCTAGCAACAAGTAAACCGGATCTGAAAAGGGGCCAAAAAACTATATTTAACGGTCCAATGTTAGTGTAGAGCTACGGCCTAAATAGTAAACAGTGCAACAACCGTATTAGCTCAGATTTAGATGCTTCAAAAATTCACAAGAAAACGAATTCTGATGGTTGACCATTTAAGTACATTCAAAGTGGCCTCGACGAAAGCCGGTGCATGAGCGTTGGGATGGGAAACTGTTCCCACAACGCGGTAGCCAGCAAGTTGAGGTTTCTTAGGTGGGTCCGGTTCTACAATTCTTTCCTCTTCTTCCTCTTCCACTTCATCTTCCTCTTCCAGGGCTTGACCGGGTTTACAAGAAGCCAGATGCTAGGCAGTTTTGACCCTTAATGTCCCGTACTTACTTGCGCCAGAGTACCACTCACATAGGTGTCGAGATTGTTAATAAAAATTCGGGGTAAAAGACCTGATCCTTCACCCTCAATATCATCCTCCATGGCTCTATAAAAAATGGGAGGTTAAATACCAAGAATTATCCAAAGGTTAAGAAAATAACGATGCAAATCAAATGTTAAGATTGATAAAAATAAAGTGGCTGCCATGCAAAGCTCTTATGAAAACACAAAGATTAACAAAATTTGTCCACATCTGCGTAAAAGATTAAAAGGACTTAGTCCACGAAAATCGCAACTCAAATGGCATGCCTGTCAAAAATTAATGATGCAAGATAACGTAAGCTAGCAAATAATCTTAACGAAAATGTGCTTATTTAGCAGTCGCTGACTTTTGGACACTTCTAGCAATCATCTCTGCATATCTATGAATAATTTCCAGTAAAACTATCGAAGGTTATAATAAATTCATCTAAAGGCGAGAAACGACCTTCAATTTAAAATAGCACTAGTTACGTTGTAGCTATAACATCAAACATGTAGTTACACAAAGGGGAGCAGCAAGCGGTACGTGATTATTAATATTGGTCTCAATCAAAATCCATGGCTTTGTCAATCTATGCGACGGTTAGAAACGTGAACCACAGCACTTACTAAAAGTTGTCATTTACGCAATAAATGACATCAATAAACGCCCACAAGCTCATTATTGCCTTTAAAATAACTCAGGGAAAAGTTTGGCTAAAAATGCTGGTTGTGATTCTTTTCTTATTGAGACGATTCATGTAAATTAGTGAACTTTTACACACCCTTTCAATGCTCAACACATATAAATAAGTAGTGTTTAGCTGGAAATTATTAAATTAAGAAGTCCATAAATTCGCTCTTTTAAATAAATGAAAATAGAAACAAATGCCTTTTTATGCTAATACTCGCTGAGGTATTGCTTATTTCAATTTTCTCACAGCTGACTATTTTTAAATATTTATGCTGTTCCTAAGTATTTTGCTGAGTCTACTGAGTTTTCCAAGCAACACATCTTTTAATTCATTCATTTCACCACTGACGTTGCTTGATTTTTCGCTATGTGCTCGGCACGGCGGGGGTAGGTTGGCCTTTTTCCTTTCCCATACTTTAGATTCCGTATTCCTGCTTCTTGTTCCGGTACGAAGAAAACAGTGGCAGCCCTTACTGCTCGGCAGTATCGCGAGGCTAAGAAATTGGAATTGAAGAGGTTGCAATTGCAACTGGAAATGTTCAAAGATGCTTATCGTCACTATAAAAAGCTGTATGAGGAGTCACAGGTTGAATTAAAGGCATTATCAGAAAGGTAAGGGCTTGTTCACTTTGGTAAGTTGGGATCTAGATGCTTCATGCTGGAACAAAGGCCTCGGTATGACCCAGTTCCGACCTCTCCCGATCCTGCGCCCATTTGTGGTCCAACTTGTGTGTTGCCTTCATTGTCGCCCGACCCTAGTTTTGTGTTCGATCCTGATCTGACCTATGAAAATTTGGCGGATCCGGTACTGGCTAGCCTCCACTAGTCACTTATCTACCCATTTAGATGACGTGATTTTTTACCAACAACTATCCATTTCGTACTCCCAAGTTTTTATTGGAGTCTTGGTACTCTGTGCTAATCGTATGCACGCTTCAGCGTAAGTTGGTAAGCGGAGTCATATTTGGTTCCCCAGGATCCCCCAACGGTTCCAAAACGAACTACAGGCCCCCGTTGCCTTCTACCCTACAATTCCATGTACATACCTCCTTTTACGTTTATCCTCTGGACGGTATTCCATGAAAGAGGTACATTTAGACATCCTCGGTGTCTTGCTAATACACTTTTCACCCCATTTGATGAACTATTTCTGTTTGTCAGGTATCATTCGTACTCAGTTTGGTACCAGGAGCAAGCCTGTGGGATGGTATGTTTAGAGCAGGTAGTTTGAGTAAATCTGTATTGGGTTGTAGTGGGTTTGCAAGATGTTTTTATTTGAATAAACTGTCTCCTTGAGCCGCCACTTCTATCATTTTTTTGAAGTTGTTTTCAATGCATTGGGCCCACTTCCATTTTCGGTTGTTATTCATCCATTGCGCCCTGGCTAGGGAGTTAGGTAAATGTCATTCCGGTGGCTTTGTATCCGTCATGAGTGATCAGTTCGGGTCCGGAATACTTGACCTCTGTGACTCAAGGAGTTTGTTTTTGTGCACCGATATTGCCGTTGGACCCTCAAGCTGTTCAGTTATTCGAGTTCGTAGGTAAAAACACATTTTGAGGCCTTATTTGACTCCGATTACTGAATTAATCGAAGTTGCCGACACTTGTCGGGATGTTTGGATGTTCTAAAGTTCATTGCCTGGCGTGCCTATTCCGGGTTAGATTTTGAATTCCGTATGGGATATGCCTTCTAAGCTTTAATGTAAGTAGTTGTGAGGATGGTGTTCCTGTTTGATTGTTGTTTACTTGGTTTTGCTACCGACTTTGAGCTGCATCAGAGTCCATCGGAGGCAACGTCAGCGCCGGCTCACATCAGGTCGACTTGTGGAAGCACTAACTGGGCTAGTGTTCACGTCCAGTTCTGCTGTTGGTTTCTTTCTGAGGTGAGACGGTTGATGTGAAGTCTACGAGTATGATCCTGTTCATGTCGCTTTGTACGTCATTTCGTTATCGGCTCCTCGTCGTCAGGCGAAAAACTCCAGAGGAGGCGTGTAACTGCTCTTCCCTCGGTGAACGAGGTTAGAGCCTTCAAGTCCAGAAGCATATCGACAAACCCACTTCTAGATTGTTTCAGTCGCTTTTCATAATGGGAGAGCCACACCATTGATATTCTCGAGCTTCCATTACGGATGCCTCTGCCTTGTTTTGTGCTAGTCACGTGCCGAACTATTCTCTTCACGTTGTTGCCCTCGGAACTTCAACTGGTATATGAGCGTTTTCGAGCCCCAATCGAAGCAGGGCTGAGGACCCTACCTCGTGCCCTTGGGTTTAGGCTAGTCCCGATTCCGGTTAATGACTCAGGTGCATGTCAAGTCATCGCTACTTTCGGAGAAAAAGGCCTGTCGCTCTTTTGGGGCTTTTCAGTTTGGTCGTCAGCGCCGTCGGCTATGACCGGCACAGGCTCGGTGAAGAGGCTGGGTAACACTGCTTTAACCGTCAGATTTGTGTGAGTCCCATCCACCCGCACGATCCCTCCATCACAGAGGTTACCAAACAGTTGCCTTTAGTGGTTTATTGAAGAAGACAGAGGCTATGTATCTACACATTTTTAATATCTGACTCATCGTAGTTCTAACTACCCTAAAAACAGGGGCAAAGGGAGGAAGGAGAGAGCAACAGAGTAAGCACAATGAAAGAAAAGACCGGGATATGCTGATAGTACAAATTTTGACATCGTCGGCTTTGGTAAAACAATAACATTCCAGCGGACGCGATGACAAAAACGTGCGAGGCGCGAGGTGAGTGCATTCCCTTCTGTGGCGCCTTACACCAGCATCTCGAATTTCACATCGACGGCGGCCTGACGAGCCAGAGCCACGATGTCGGCCAATTTCACAACCTACAAGGGGCGTCAGCTCCCAATCGAGAAACACTAACAAAGCATATTACAACTCCTATTGGAGTGTGAAAACACCTCGACCATCTTGGTTTAAACTCTTGATAAAGTAACTAAGCGTCAGGATGGAGAAAGCACTCGATCTAGCACAGCGTTAAGTGTGCGCCTGTCTTTCTTATTTGGGGGGCGCACTACACACACCGCCCCGTTTGGCACAAGAAATGCCAAGAATCTCGGGTACGTGTGTGTGTGGAGGCAGAACCCTCTTACTGCCTCGGGAAGTGTGCGTGTGTGTGTGTGTACAATGGGAGTGCCTTACCTCCAGGCAAACGTCATCCAGAAATAAACGACAATAACAACCATTTTGGGTATCTAATCGAAGGGAAGGATTATCAGGTGGAAAGTTCGTGCGTAGTAGGCCTACTATGTGTAGAAGCCTACAGGGTGCACAACAACACCCCACGTCCACGAGGCAGGAGACGTGCTTGAGTTAATGTGGGCCAGAATCTGGTTTAAGTAGGCTAGACGAGATCAAGATGAAGGTGATGCAAAAATGAATGGAACTGGGCTTTAATTCTGGATTAAGGTAGTGCATAAGGCTCGGCTCTTCATCAACCAGGTTTTATCACACCATCCGGTAGAACATTTGAGGCTAAAATCACACTTGGTGATGCCAGTGCGTCACGCCGACTTATACCACAAATCGAAAAAAAAAGCCTGCATCGAGTAACAAGGTACAGCGATAAGGTGACACCGAACCGAGAGACAGGAATTGGTGCATTATGCAGGCGGATGAAGAGGCAGCATTTCATGCAAAACCAAGAAGTAGCCCAGGAATCACATTTGCTTTGTGTGAATGCGCAAGCTCGAGACGAGACAAACGAATGCATTGCGGCCGCCAGAAACGGGGAGGGGGAGGGGGGAGTGTGGGTTTACCGACAAATGCTATCCTTGGTTTACATTTTGGACTC
Source organism: Taenia saginata (assembly GCA_001693075.2). Classification (NCBI taxonomy): domain Eukaryota; kingdom Metazoa; phylum Platyhelminthes; class Cestoda; order Cyclophyllidea; family Taeniidae; genus Taenia; species Taenia saginata. Next base: position 1,002,241 of record LWMK02000032.1, on the reverse strand, counting down.
GAGGCACCCTACTCGTCTCTCTCTCTCTCTCTCCAGCGTAAATAGTGTTTTGCACACGAATACAGACTTGCCAATCAATTGTGCCACAACAGACCCACATAAAGATGCAAAAGTGTGACAGGTGTGCGTAAGAGAGGAGCCCCTCTCCAGCATACCATGTTTGCGGCCTCATCCAAATTATCGCACGCGAGAATCTTCAACCCACTGCTCTCGATAATGGCCTTTGCATCATCGACTCGAGTGCCTGAAAGGCAAAAAAACGGACGATCGAGTCACAATTCCCTCCCATGTGCCACATAAAGCAGCTTGCAAACCCGTGTATGCCCTACTGTGGCTCTAGAGAGGACCTAGAGCTCTACGTCGGTGGCAGCAACAACCCTAACCCAATTAAGGCAAACAATAATACGCAGTTAGCTAGCCAGAATGTCACAGAAGGGTAGCAACCTCTGCGTATCGCTAAAGGCGAAGCGACTCGGAGCAAAAATTACTTGTAATCCCGTCGATCTCTAGCAACCACTCCCGATCTCGGAGCATGACAAGCAGCTCCGTCTCACAAGCTGATAAAGAAACAAGACTGCCTTCTGATCACAACGGTGAAATAACAAGGCCTTCAACTTCATTTCCACCAGCCAAAGCTTCTGTTTAGAGTGGTTGACTGTGTAGCGGAATATTTGAATTCTCTTTGGTTCGATCCTGAGGGTGATAGCCAATGATGAAGCTGTTTCCAGGAGCGTCCGCTCCAACGTCAATGCTACTCACCCTGCAGACGCACAACCACGGGCACCTTGATGTTGAGTTCGGAGGCGGCAGCGACGATGCCCTGCGCGATGACATCGCAGCGCATAATGCCACCGAAGATGTTGACGAGAATTGCGTGCACCTTGGGATCCGAGGTGATGAGACGGAAGGCCTCGTTCACCTGTGACGCTGTCGCAGCACCACCCACGTCTAGGAAATTGGCGGGTGAGCCACCGTGCAACTTGATGATGTCCATTGTTGCCATTGCCAAACCGGCGCCATTTACTGCTCGGAAGGGAGAAATGTAGCCTTAATTTGCTGTACAGAGCATGTTCTTACTCTCAAAGAATAACGTCATCAAACCATAAATTTGAGCGACATGACCCCGAAACCAAGTGAGAACGACTACTTCGTAAGTGTTAATTGTGGCCGTTTAAGCATTTTGATCTTAAAGACAAGTGTTTCAGCAAAATAATATACCTGTGTAAGGTAACGATACTTGGGCTACGTGTACACCACCTTTAACACTCGAAACCTCGGCACATCAAGCTAATGCCCGACCTTGTAAGCCATGCCGAATACCAAATGGAATTGTGCTGTCAAATTAAGTGAAATGCTAACGAACCGGAAAGTGTGGAAAAAAACCCTAGCCCTGTGCGTGCAATGAAGGTCAATTGAACCGAAATGGAGGATGCATCAGGTCCCCCAAAATGTGCCGAAGCTGACTACCAGCCGGACCAAAGAACTGGAAAAGTAATCAAACCAGTCTCTAAATGATGAACCGAGACAAGTTGCTGGGGTAGCTTTTAACCGATAAAAGCCGTTGACACTAACCTAAACATCAATCTAGGGTGCTTGTATGTACCACAGAGCGGTAGAAAAGAGGTCTCCGAAGAGTGCGAGTATGTTAAGCCAACGTCCGTCGTAAACATTCCAACTCAGGACTTCTCTGATATCAGTTCAAGGAAGACTGAGTAAACAGCCAACACTTTTGGCAAGACAAGAGGAAACCTTTCAAATAAAAATAAGAGCTCTTAAGGACAAGATAAATTAACTGGTCATGATAAATCAATTATTCAGCACAAACCCAAGATTACACCGTTTGATCAGGGAACGGACCCACCCTAAATCTATTTAAGGGTAATAAACACTTCAAAGCTAAAAACATGAACGAAATTTCATCCGAAACACAGCCTTCCGAAGGGCAGTGGTCCCTCCATGATCCCCACTCATCATCCGCAATAGAAAGAGTTAACAATGCCTCTCAATCAACAAAGGACAATTGTGGAAGCTTAAAAGGAACTGCCAAATAAATTTCCGGGTACGGGAACACTTTACAATTCCACACCATTCCCGAGGTAAAAGAAACCAATTTATCAATACATACGAATACGTGGTGATTGAGAAGTTCGAGACCCGTGGGTAGACGAAATTAAGTCCAATTTTTAGTTTCTACTTACCACCGTCCATGTAAAACGACCAAAAAACCTCATTTTGTGACCAAATATAAAAAATAACTCATCAGCGTAAGAATGGAAACTCAATAATAGCATGCCACAAAGGTGGAAGCGGATCAACTGAAAGTGGGTCGAAACACGCGCATATAATAAAGTGTGGCTGTGAATTTTGAAGGAAGAAACAAAACCCCATTACCTATTCAAATCCGATCGAATAAACTTGCGTACCAAGACAGCCAATGCTGCCATCGAGACCGATATAGTTGAGATCAGCATTCGCGGCTCGCACGTCCCGCTCATCCATTTGTGACCAATCTCGCAGCGCGAAGATCTCGGGCTGCTTTTTCTCCGCGTTGTCATCAAAGGTCATTTTGCAGTCCATGCAGAGTACTAGTGTGGGAGGGGTGTGAAAAATCAGCAACGGAAAAAACCAAAATAGGGAGACAAGAGGATAATCAACTCACCTTGGCCAACATTGTCTTCAGCCATTGGGTTGATCTCCACCAGTGTGGCATCGGTATCAGTGAAAAGCTTGTACAGTTTTGTGAAAATATCAGCAGCTTGTCGCTGAGTCTCAACCGAGTTGAAGCCCATATCGGCGGCTAGCTTCTTGGCTGTTTCCATGGACAGACCATCTACGATATCGACCGGAATCTAGGAGGAAAAGGGGAAGATATAACTGCATGTCTTACTAATAGAGCACATCCTCGCATTTGATGTTCCAACAATGAGGTCACATTCGTTCGTACTGTCAAATTAAAACGCAAGACCATACTCAGAGATTTTGAATAAATGAGTTGCTGCTCCACTGCGTTATGCACATCGTACCTTAATGATAGCTTCGGGCGTTTCGGCCGCAACCTGTTCAATATTGACGCCACCCTGAGAGCTGGCGATTATAACCGGACCAGCAGAAGCACGGTCGAGGGCGATTGCAAAGTAGAATTCGCGATGGAGATATTTACGCTCGACGATGCTCACAGCAGAGCAAACTGTGCCAGCTTCACCGGTTTGTTTTGTGTAAATTCGATGGCCAAGCATGCGCCTAGAGACGTCAAGAGCCTCATCCTTGCTGTAGTGCAAAAATAGGTTTATTTGATGCACACAAATACCAAACTACAATAAAATTAAAAAAGAAATACCTGTATGTTATTTTCACACCACCCCTTAGACCACTATCCCAAACCCCCTTACCACGACCACCGGCAAGAACCTGTGCTTTGACAACGAGATCTGGACTCTTTGAGAGCTTCGCTAAAAAGGAAATCATATGCAAAAAACAACAAACTGATTTCATCAGCAGCCTTTGAAGCTTCCTCCATATTGGTCGCAATACGAAAAGTGGGCACAGCAATTTTGGCTTTTTCCAAGAGACCCATTGCACTGTACTCATGAATCCTTAAAAAGCGTTTCGGCTGAGCCTATACAATGATGAGAAAGGAAACCCAAACATACCACAATAAACCGGGACGCACTCGCGGCGCTTCTTAAGAGCCCTTGCATCATCGTCACGAAACTTCAAGCGAATAATCGGAAGCCGACCCCCAAACGAGCCGATCTCTAAAATAGGCCTACAGTCACAGACGGTCCTACGACTAGGATCAACTCAAACAAAGATGGTCTCGTGACTTGACTCAAAGGTTTTTACTCCTGCGCAAAGTTTTTTGTGCGAAAATCATTTGCTGCTGCAGGTTGGATTATTCAAAAACAAACCTGCCAGATTGTGGGGGCCAATACATTGGTATTTATGACATGAAATCAATATAGGATAAAATTCGCGAGTAGAATGTGTACATCTAGCAAACAAAAGGACTTAGGGCCACTAATTTGGCTTTGGGGCCAGCCATACATGAAGTCAAAACATTTAACAAAGTGACCCTAAAATGGAACCGCGAGTTGCGCAAATACCAAACGCTACAAAAGGAATTAGAGAGAGGGGGCTAATCCACGGCACATTTTCTCGCCTAGCAACAGATTGCGAAGTCATTACTAACGTTTCAGGCAATGAGGTAAATTGCTCTTTGCTTTGCAAAGCTGCATCGTAGCATTTGCCAAACAATTTTTGCCAACAATCCCATCTCGGTGTTAATGCTCCAAATTCCTCCATAGTGCGAGTCCTTGGCGAATATATTTAAGCAGTCGATGATTTGTTAGACCTTATCGGTTGTGCAGCGACTCTTTTGATTTTACTAGCATGAGGCCGTCTTCGAAGAAGGGTAAGGATGCCTTGGGTGTGAAGATAGGAGGAATTCGTTTTAAACGTGATAAGGGTCAGCACATTCTCAAAAACCCACTTCTCGTCCAAAGCATCATTGAAAAAGCGGGTGTAAAGTCCATCGACACGGTTCTTGAAATCGGTTCTGGTACAGGGAATCTTACAATGAAGTTGTTGGAAAAGGCCAAGAAAGTTTGTGCCTTCGAAGTGGATCCCAGAATGGTTGCTGAGCTTCAGAAACGGGTTCAGAACAGGTGAGTGCAGTACTCATTATGTATTATTATTATTATTATATATTCTTGTCGACGCTTGTAAGAAGGCGTCTTTTTTGTAGCCCTCATCGTAAAAAGCTTGAGATCACAGTTGGGGACGTAATCAAGGCGAAAAACTGGCCCAGGTTCGACTTGTGTGTCGCCAATTTGCCCTACCAAATCTCCTCTCCCTTCATTGGTCGTCTAATCACCGTTGAACATCATTATCGCGCTGCCGTTGTGATGCTTCAGAAGGAGTTCGCTGATCGCCTTCTAGCTCAGCCCGGTTCAAAAATCTACTGTCGTCTTTCGGCCAACGCTCAGTTTCATTTCAAAATGGCCCAATTAATCAAAGTACGTCCGCTTCTTATCCCACATCGACACTCTAGGTCAGTCGAAACAGTTTTAAGCCACCACCCCGTGTCGATTCTTCTGTAATTCGAATCGAGCCCCGCCATCCCAAACCACCAGTTTCTTTTGCCGAATGGGATGGTCTCCTGCGTCTGGTCTTTCATCGAAAGAACAAAACCATTGCGTCAAATCTTAAAGGCGATGCGATCACAGCCTCCCTCCGTAAAAACTACCTTTCCCTTCTCCAGAAGCAGGATGATAACCCTGACGAACCGTCTTCTCCAGACCCTCCAGAAATTGCTGAAGAGGGTTCAACTGGTTTGGAAGCGATGCATACGAAGATCCGTCAGATTCTCCAGACGTCGGGATTCGAATCCTCCAGAGCTAGGTCTATGGATGAGGATGATCTACTGCGGCTACTGCTCGCTTTTCGGAAGGAGGGAATCCCCTTTGCTTAGCGTGCGAGGGTCTGCGCCTCCCTTCTTTCATGTATAAATACTGTATTCGAAAGAAAATCCTCATGTTTTTACAAATTTTTTTTTTGACAAGAAAGAATAGGAAGGGGAGAAAGACACATGTACACAAATTTCAAGCGAGGCGTAAGATGGTTTGCAACAGGATATCACTCTGTAATTCTTGGTTTCTTCAAGCGACCCCTCGACTAAAATGATAGAGAGAGGAATGGTTAGAGGTGAGTTAATAAAGTTCAGCTGGTTGTACACTTTTTAGTAGGTAACCTACTCGTTCAGCCCAGAGAGCCATCCTTTTTCGGTTCAAAATAGAGTCGACGGAGGGTGTAGCAAAGATCTGGGTCGTTTCACCACCGTCGGCGGTGGCAGCCGGATCCACTTTCTTACTAGCTGGTGGCCTGCCTCGAAGCGGTTGGTTGCGCCTTCTTTGTGCTAGTCTGGGAGAATGAAAGAGGAGTCTCTGTATTACCCTTAAAGGATTCCCAGCTCTGACGTTGCATCGACGATCCATCAACTGATTTATGAGCAACAAGTGGGTGAGTAGCACCACTTAACACCTGGAAATGCGTTGCATATTTCGATCGACTTAACATGGAATAAGCTCAGCTAGACCGGTAATCCAAGTCTTTAACGAAGCAGTTTTTTTTTTGGAACATTAACTACTGCAAGTTGCTATAAGAACGACTCGAACGTTATATGAGTTTGATTACTGCCTCTGGATGGATGCGCAATGTCGATCACCTAACTCCTTGAGTGATATACATTCCAAACGGCAAGTAGGGCAAGGATAAGATTTTTCTGGGCAAAATGTCTTAAAGGATGGAGTTATCGAGATTGCCTTCGATAAGTAACAATCCGAGGCACTTTTGGTCGATTTGAATTAGAACTGGTCAATCCGAGAGTCCAAACTCACCTCTTGACCAATTCTTCATCATCCAGTAGGAGAGAAACCATTTCCGACTGCGTCATCTTATTTTGATCCCCCCGATCAGGACGGATGAGAGAGTCAGCGCCACCACCACCAGTGGCGTTGGTTGAGGAGGAATCGCCAGCTATCACCATTCGTTGCATCGCACGTTTCTCCTCTGCTCTCTGAAGCATGCGACCCTCAACCGTGGACTTGGAGATCAGGCGGTATACGGTGATCTGCAGTGTAGTTACATTACGACAATACATGGTAAAAACTGTCAAACAGCCAGTCTTTTGGTACCACAGGTACCCCGGACAAGTCGTTGATTAAGAAATGCTCAACGACATAATAATGAACATAAATCCACAGCAACCAAAGCTATCGTCTACGATGAAATGAAGAAAAGTCATCGTATGGTCTTTGTTCCTACCACACTTGTGATAACCGAACCAGGAGGATGTTGAAAATGAAGATTAATAAGCAATCCAACGTGGTATGAACCGGTGTGTATAAAGCAAAAACCAGACGAACCGGCTTTAGCTGACCCAGACGATGCGCCCTGTCCATGGCCTGTTGATCAACAGTGGGATTCCAGTCGGAGTCATAGAAGATGACAGTATCTGCGGCAGTAAGATTGATGCCCAGCCCTCCGGCACGAGTGGAGAGGAGGAAGACGAACCATCGGGAATCCGTCTGCCACTGTGCCACCATATCTCGACGATCGGAAAGTCGAGACGAGCCGTCAAGGCGAAGGTAAGCATAACTGCGGTAGATCATCAACTCCTGTGGGGCAAACCAGCTTATATTAGAGCATTTTAACAGTTAACTTGCTACAAGAGGCCTTTCAGTCTTCCATGCTGCAGTCTGCAAGGCGATGGCATACAGCCTAGTATATGAAGCATCTATACACCGATGATGAAAGGAAATCCGGGGTCGAACGCTTTATAAAATCCTTGGGAATAACCATGAAGCATTGTGAATAGTTGGTTCAGGACCCAAGTGGCCTGAAAAATGTTCTCATTCAAATGCCTCGATGCGTGGAACGTGATTTTCGAAAGAGGACAGACAGACAGAGACCCACCTCCAATAAGTCGATCATCTTTGTCATCTGCGAGTACAGAAGCACGCGATGGCCCTCTGGCTTGAGTTCTGCAAGAAGGTGATCCAATGCCTTCAATTTTCCAGAATCCGCAATCAGACAGCCTGGTGAGACGAGGGAAATGGATGAGGGCGCCGGTGGAGCCAAGTAGGGTTCCCAAGCAAGCTTCGATTCTGGCAGGATATTTGGCTGGGAGCAGTATAAGCGCAGAGGACGCACATACACCTAAGGAGGAAAGTAAATTACAAGTCGTTGAAAAAATACATATTGTTGAACACACCAGGAGGTGGTAGTTCCAGTCAAACCTCGACTTCCGATTACATTAAGTTCAAAGAAGCTACCACTGCGCAAGCACGATCTGTGGTGGATTAACCTGATCAGCAACCGTTTGTCAATGGGGTGGAGAAATGATAGAAGTCATGGACACAACAGAGTGGATGGAGCAGTGAATCTGGTGATAATTACACCCGCATAAAACTTCAAACACATACAGCGGTGGGACGCCCAATCGCAGTAACACGTGGGAATTGTGTGAGCGTTACCAAGGCAACAGCACGCATATCATATCGAAGCGGTCATCCCTATGAGCATTTAGTCTTGGATAATTGGCCCACAATCTGCTGATGACCCGCTTCATTCTCTGCTGTGGCCTGGAGCTCACCACCAAGGCACTAAGAAAGGACCCATGAGGTCAACACTCCAGCACCATTGATAAAGTGAAGCAGGCTGCCTTGGTGTAGTTCAGCCGTACTGACGGAAGCTGGGATATGTATAAAATTGTAGAAGCGAGAGACTATGTTGGAAAGGATGGAGCTTCTCTTCCTTGAAAGTAGCGGTTTGACCCAAACAACCCTTGTAAACTGTCAAAAATACTCACCGGTAGCATAAATGCCGAGTACACAAATCCAGGATATTGAATACGTGTTGGTAAAATTCTCTCCGCAACAGATGACTGCTTTAGAGGTAGAATTCGACACTCTCCATCCACCTCGAAAGCAGTACCGTCGGCTGTGACAGTATAGACCGGATCAGGCCTTTCACGAATTTGGTGTACGGCTTGGAGGCCCTTCCAAAATGAAAACAATAGTTGGCTGAGGAGAAAGTGTTTGAAAATCGAACACGTTTTTTCTCCACATGCTCCGAGATCAAGGCTTCCTGGAAGGCATCTCCACGTTTGTCCACAAACGAGACCCTCATCAAAAAGGAGTTTTGGAATCCACCAGAAGCCGTTTGCCCCTGAGGCTTCAAAGGGCCGAACAGAAGTGCAACTAAACCGAACTTCGCGACGATCAAAGAGATCAGGGTGGTTGCAGACCTTGCGTAGTTGCATGACCAGATTCATGAGGCGATTGCTCTCCTGCTGGCTGTTTGTTTCTTGAAGACCACCACCACCGTTGCGAATTGTGAAGCCGTCATTTGCGTTGAGATCTTCGATGCGGATTTTACTCTTTAGTCGGTCGTAGAGGAGACTTTGACGTCTTGTCAGGTGGCAGTAGATTAAAACTTCTGTCTGTAAGTAAACAAAAGTCCTAACATACTTTGACCGTATTGGGGAGGGTAAGTGAACACACTAGCAGTCATGAGACCCACTTTTTCAGTGATTTCGTGCTCCACCTCCGCCTTCACCCGACGAAGCATGAAGGGCTTTAAGATAAGCCGTAGGCGGGAGAGTTGATTTTCGTTTAATGTTGCTACAGCTCCACCGCCACCACTGGTTGAATCACCATTGCCACCGCTAGCAGCCTAAGGGAGCAAAAAGCCAAGCCATATAAAAATAAAGCACTTATTTGGCACGAATAGATATGCAATAGAAAAGCACCTGTGATTCGATATCCTTGGAAAACCAGTCAGCAAACTCGTCGTGGGAGTCAAAGAGAACAGGCATGATGAAATGCAGGAGGGCCCATAGTTCTCGCATAGCATTCTGAATGGGTGTTCCAGTGAGTAGGAGACGATTTCGGCATTTGAATGAGAGTAGAAGACGCCATCGTAAACTTGAAGGTGAGGAGGGTACCCGTTAGCGTTGTGCTGACAATAACTATGCATATCCTCCCAAACCGTCATGACCTGAGTTCCACAAGAGTTATCCAAAACTACCTACATCGCTGCCACCAGAACCCTACGCCTTTCAACGTCTTCAGAGGTGATGTGGGCGCTATAAGGCGGGCGACATTGGTGATTTCGGTGTAAAGGAGCAATACCGTTTTTGTTACTTAAAAAAAGGCTTTTTCTGAAGATAGCTGCATCTGTGAAAATCACGACAGAAGAACCATTGAAGCCATGTCGACTCTGGGTGGCTAGTTATGAAGCAGGGTTAGATTCGGGCGGCTGAAAGCAGTGCTTAAATAACCTTTACATGACATATCCGAATCTTCACCTTGCTACGAAGCTAGAGACTCAAATAGGCGAATACAGAACATAGATCCACAACATTGTGCTACATTGTACTTTGTCTAAAGGGGCTTTTCCCTTTGACAAGACATGGCGAATCAATCTACCTCCAGGGCAGATTTTCCCCATTCTTCGCCTTTCCACCGTCTCGTGATCAGTGTTAATTCATTCACATATCGTTTTAAAAATCAAAGTGGACGACTGAACACGAAAAGCGCCGAGGAATTAGGAAACAAAACTTTCTTACATTAAATTGCGCGGGCATCAGAATGTCCTATTGACCCTCATCATTCCGCTGGAGTTTCTTAAAAACAAACACTTCCAGACCTATGCAACCACGGCGCGGTACATAAACGGCCAAAAGAAGTCACGATGTGGAAAAACTGGGGATGTCTGAACTAAACACTTCAGACTAAATGAGTTCTAAAACTCGTCGTGATCACCAGTCAAACTCGAGCAGAGACTAGCATCGCCGATGGTGTCAGAATCAATAATTCTACATCTTTTTTTCTTTTAAGGAGATCAGAAAGGAGGGAGAGAAGCAACACTTCAACGTTTGAGAGGGTAGACATACCTGGCGGTGCTTTTAATAGCATGCGCCTCGTCCAACACAATATACGTCCATGCAGTCTTGTTGATAAATTTGGCGTCCTGTAGCACAACCTGGTAACTCGTCACCACTACATGAAAGGCCGCCTCCCGAGTGCCCAGGAGACCGCCGCCATAACAACATGCAGCCGAGGGAGACCAAAAGCGACGCAGCACCTTGCGCTCGGTTGGAGAGCCCCAGTAAGGCACCAGACGAAAATCGGGCATGAATTTGGCGAATTCCTGAGTCCAATTATGCAGTGTCGAGGCAGGAGTGACGATGAGAAAAGGACCCCAGAGATTGTAGCGCTGCATTCAGGAAGGAAGGGAAATAGGATTAACACATTTGATCGCCACAATACTGATTGAGCAGCTCAAGTTCTACTCAAAAAAAAAAAAACAAACAAGAACATCTTAGGGCTACTTAATACTTTAACCTCCCTTTACGGTAAGATGTGGTGCAACCGGCTATCATAAATTGATGGAAAACATGGCATATGTTTGGTGTGCAGATTCATGTATATGTAAAGCTGGTAGAGAGCGTGCCAAACAGCCCCTCAAAGCATGGCAAGAGGCAGAGGCAAACTTCGATAGGACCAGACCACTTCCGGCCCACTATCAACTTGGGTTTAAAAATTCAAGCAGCCATCCATCCTATCTCGCTTTTCAGTTTTGCGTTAGTTATCATCCCAATCCATGGTTCGTTTTCACGATTAAAATCATCCATGAATCGAATTATTCCGGTCACCGATCAGCATTTAAAAGACGCGCTCGTAATTAACACTGTCACCGCAGATTATGATACTGAAACAGATTTGTATTTGATTTACCTTTGCGACTGCATGGGCGCCTTTAGTCCTTCATGACACTAAATGTTGCAGCCTTTTCACCCGTTCACACATAAAAAGCAATGCCAGTGGTTGTACTATAGTAACAAGTGCGCCAAATTACAATTACCAAAGGTTTTCGCAAATGAGTGGAGCAGTCCAAACACCGTTGCCCAATAAAGTGGGAAACGGAGGCGGATCGCGCACACAACAATGTGCAGTGAAGTGCCTTGCAAAATAAAGCAGCAAATTCCCAGACAATCTCACTCGACAAAGGCTTCAAATACAGACCGATGTGGTGATGGAACGCCTAACTACATCAACATATGTGAGTAGTGCGAGCGTTTCGAAGGCGGCTGCACGCCTATCGGTAACGATCCTGGCCTTGATGGCTTTTAAACCATAGCCAGGCGGTCATTCCTATTGACGAGCATCGCGCGGGACGTCGAATCCTATGCACTCCAAGCATAATTTGCCATGTCATTAGCACAAGAGGTCAATCTTTCTGGGGGGGGGGACAGTAAACGCTATTTTGGCCACTTCGGAAATCGCCATTTCAGTAACGATGGAAAAGTGGAACAAGTTGTTCAAATTTGGTACAGACGAACCGAATCCGTGTTCCAGGTATTACTTGAACGCTAGAATATACATTCATATAAGAGGGGAAGAACTATATGGGGACTCGTTTTCCTCTAGATCGAAGGCCACAAATAAGAAAACTAAGCTAACAAAAAGCCTATAGGTGCTTCAAACAAAAAACTTTCTGCTTTGTAATTTGACACCTCAAGAGATACTGGAAATATGGGGTGGTAATTGTATAGCATGCCCTACGTACCTCAGCAAGGGAGCCCAAAAATGCAATTGTCTGAACTGTCTTTCCAAGACCCATTTCATCAGCAAGAATTCCATTTATGCCCTGGTCGAAGAGGGTTAGTAGCCATGCCAACCCCTTCAATTGATAGGTCTTCAAATCGCCCTTGAAGAGAGCCGGTGGTTTCGAAATATCTACTTCTGGTTCCATTGAATGTTGACCGCCTTGCCCGAATTCTGATCTCTAAACAGAGAAAATTAATTATCCAAACGCATTTTGATAACTTACTGCTTGATTTTCCCTTTCAATCGCTGTCTGGACACGTGACAAGGCTTCGGCTTTTAATGCTTCCGCGTCTGGAAGAAACAACGGACATTAGGGCAAATTGAAGGGACATACAGACTTGAGAAAACCTCAGTACCCTACCAAATTCATCATCCACATTGATACCCAGTCTCCCTGCCGCAGCCTTGGCAGCTTCCGCTAAAGCGGATTCCGTATTACCAGTCTCATCTGAGGCTTTCGGCACCTCCTGAAGCCGTTCAAGGATGGACTCCACTCTACCATCATCACCGGCAGTCCCACCGGACATCGTTTTGGCCATGAAGTGTGAGTACAGTTCTGTTTGCGTGAGGAGAAAGTTCAGTTTACGTTGCTGGCGACGGGCCTCAAGCAATTCCAAATCGGCTCTCCGCTGCTCCGCCAAGGCTCGCTCCGCTCGACGCCGCGCAGCTGCTGCCGACTCAACTTCCGCGCCCGGCGCTGCGCCGCCCGCGGTCTCGACATCACGCAAATCCGAGCCACCTGCTATATGCGGACCGCCAATGCCACTGCCACCAACTGCTGCGGCGCCAACGCCACCGCCTCTACGGACGCACCAATAGGCGGTGATCTCACGAACCAATCGCCGTGCGCGATCTGTTTTAAGATTAACCAATAAACGTTAGCCGATTAGGTGGGTGGATTTTCCCTTACTTTCCAAAAGCAAACTACAACCAGTTACTGATGAGGCTAGCGCTAAGAGAGATTCTGCAACCATGAAATTAGTTGAATGAGAAACGTCTTGGGTGGTACTACCGCTGCCATTAAAAAGGCCCGGTTTAATGGCAAACGCGGGAAAGATGAATTACGGGAGCTGCAAAATCTATTTAAAGCTCATGAAAGAGCATTTTTAATTGATAGGTAGACTCGTAAAGACCACCAAGAAACAGAAAAAGGAGTCTCGTGTCAATGCGTTTGGCAATAATAGCATCATTCTTGATTTTCTCATTTCAGCACTTGTTTACTCGTTGCACAAAGTTATTCGTGAACGTGTATGGCAACAAGAGAATTGTGAGGGATGGTAGAAATACTGCACGATGGGTCGCCGGTAAAAAAAGCTACCTTGCATACTTAAAGCAAAAAGTACACATAAAACTTAACTTTTGACACTTAATTCCTCAATCTCCAACAATCCACATTTGAAATAACCGTGACGCCACATTTATTACAGTGTTAGAAAATAATACATCATTATGATGCAAGAGTCGGCCAAAAATATGCACTACTTGATGTGAAAAAAGCATGAAGCACCGCGATAAGTAATTCACAAAGTTTAATCCTGTGTGACACTTACTCCTTACCAGTTCAGGGTAACTGACCGCACTGAATCACGTTACAAACCACATTTTAGGTCACCTTATTTTGTGGGCTACGGTCTCCAATGCCCCACTACAATGCTGACAGTGAACGTATCAGCCAATTTACACCGCGGTCACTGAAGCAACGAGATTTGGATAAAACATGTCAGATTAGGCGCTGAAGTATGCTAGGTATAGTAACTCTCTGTTTTAAGGGAAGCAAATTGATGGAAGGGAAAGGCGTGATCACCATGGAGATAATTTGAGAACTTCTATGTTCCCAGATAAATCAGTGTTCGACAGAGATGTAACAAATGAAATGGGAGGAATAAAGATGAGAAGAACAGCCGCCTGTGGTCCTCATTAAATGAATAATCCCAATGCTGTTTCTCCGAAAAGAGACGCAGTGAAGGGGGCGCAAAATACGAAAATAAATTGCGGTAAAGAATCTACAACAGCAGCTGAAACTGAAGCTAACATTGCTCCCTAAGCCACCCACCTCTCAGCGTCACCCAACTTATCAGATTGAAGATCTGAGCTCTGATAAGGCTGCCCAGTACTCTGCCCTCCCAGATTCTTAATTCAATTTTATTAAAGTCGCTAATATCGAGGACGTATAACTACAAAGCACACAAAGATATACAATCCTTGTACACCTTCTCCCCCTGTGCAGCCCAACAGTTCTTACTACCACTACTCGGTGTCCACCGAGGTCATATGATAACTCGAAGTGAACTTACAAGCAAAGTCCTTCGACGTTTTCTGGGCCTGACGCTGCCGCACAGCCTTCGCACAGTCTCTAGCGGCTTTTCTGGCCATAAGAATTTTGTCTCGCCTAATATTTGCTCTTTGACGTGCAGCCTTGCCGATGTACTTGCGAATTAGGCTTCGATAGAGGCGCTCATTCTTTGACAGCGCCGCAGTAGCAATCGGTGTCGCCACAGTCGAAGAGTTGGCTGCGGATGTGGTGACGGTGCCACCGCTACCGGCCGTAGTGAGGCCACGGCGAATGCTTGGACGTCCTGCAGCAACCCGTGCGGTATACGCCTCGCGCTGACGACGCACTAGACGCATCAAATCATCATCCTCCTCGTCCTCCTCATCCTCATCCTCATCTTCATCTGCTTTGGAGGCACTGCCTTTTGTGCCTCTTTCATCCTCAGTTTGAGATTTCTGGGTAAAGATATAGAGCTTTTTGACTTCCACGAGGACCCAATGTCGAATATACGCAAAGTGAGGCGAAAAACACACCTGTATGTCATCCATCTCTGCGGTTGAATCGGTATCAGGATCACATTCACCACGTGACGCAGCAACAGCTCGATTGTGCTGACGGAGGAGCTCATCAAAGGAGTAAATGCGAACGCTGTCTAAAATCCGAGTCCTCTCCTTAACCGAAATGCGCTTCAGTTTTCGCTTCGCTTGTTGGCGCATCTCAGCCATTAGGCGCATCTGACTTGCCATTGCTTCCTCTTTGTTGAAACAGGAAGGATCTGGCGGAGTGGGATCTTTCTGTTCATTAAAAAACATTTGCAGCAGGTTAGTTTCACTAGTAAATTAGCCAAACTCACCGAAAAGGGCGATTGCTTCGAAGTCCTCAAATGCCATGCATCTGCAGCTAATGACCGTACTACAAAAAAGAAATAAAATGTGGGTTGCACAAAATATGGCCCTGAGTAAGACGTAAACGACTGAATTAAGAATATCTAATAAAACTAGACAACAAGGCTTTGAATGAATACCAAGTAGCCCAGCACCAGCCAAATGGTTGGGAATGTTGAAAGACATAAAAATTAAGAGCACGAGTAAAGTACCTAGTGAGCTTTGAGATAATTTTAGAGAGAGAGGTAAATTTAGACGAGCCTCAAGCTCTTCAATCTCATCAAGCAGTTTTGTGGTGTCCAACGAAGTCTCAATGGCTTCAGATTTGAAATCTACGTGACACCGATCAGCCATAGTGCCTTAGAGAAGTGACTGAAACCAGTAATAACAGCGCGGACTACAAAGACACATCTCCCCGAGTCTTCCATTGACCAATAACGGTGTAGTAGCCTCATTATATTAAAACCAATAAAATGTAGCCTTTTCCTGCACATACAACAAACACCATATTTATTCGGTTGTGGAAGAAAATTACAAGTAATTGAGAATTTCACCTGAAGGCAATTTTTAATTGCAGGTATTAAGCGCACGCTAAAAAATTATCCATTTCAATGTACAAGATCAGAAGTACATGCAGCGAAAGTAGTAACGGGCATTTCGCCAAACATATTTGGTGTAATTTATAACATGTATTTTGGTATTTGCTTAAAATATTTCGCTGCAAACTGATTTGCTTGAACTAAGGTTATTCTTTCAAAGCGTCCCATCCTAGTCATTATTGGTCCCCAACTAATTCCTGTTATTTGTGACTAGTGACTTGTATGGCACGCATTAGCTAAGCTTATTCCTAAGCTTTGTTGATTGCTCAAAACAAAATGGCTCTGCCAGTTTGATAGATGTGTAAGTAAATAATCGGCCGAAAATCATGCCACAAAACTCATTTGTAAAGGGCCTTGAGACAGGAAAACCTTACTTTATGCCGAACTGCTGAGCGCGAAAAGTGAAATCGCTGGAGTACTCCAGAGTCCCTGTCTGGTGATATGCCTGGCTATTGTTCCTGAAAGCGTGATTTTGAATGACTGTTACTTGATGGGTGGATTGCAACTAGGATAAATTGGGGTACAAAGCATTATTTAATCATAAAATTAATAAAATTGTCCCCGTAAACCTCCCTGGTTCCCTGCATGGGCCTTCTTCGGTTGTCTTTGGCAAAATAAAGTGCGTTGCATTAAATTAGCTTGAATAAATGTGACAAAACGACGGCTTCGTGATCTCATCGAGGTGTTTAGCCAAGTATTCCTGGTCGTAGGATGGAGACTTTGCGGTGTAACTGGGACGATGGAACACTCAGCGTTCCGCGGTTGTGATTGGTGGAATCAAGTCGCTTTCCATGGGTTTGGGGATGGTGGACTTTGGTTTTTGATAATTGCTGAGTCCATATTCTTTGCTTTATTGAAAACAACGGTTTCATATTTATGATTTGGCTAAAACACTGGCATTTTGTCCCCATCTTTCCCCTTGCCACCAACGAATGTGACATTTCGTACTTTTAAGGCAGGAGCATGGGAGCTGGGAGTCCTCCTCCCTTGAGCAATGCTATAGATAACTGGGTAGCATCAAGACGCCTAGGAGTATTAACGTCGAGGGATGGATTTAAGTAGTGTACGAGCCCCACTTACCGCATAAATGAAGTAGGCAGGATTTATGTTTCTACAAACGGTCCTACTTAATGGAATTAAACTGCGAGTTTGTAGTGAATCCTCACCATCTGCCATTTCTCTTAGGACTGGGAGTGGATTTAGTCATGACGCTTCCTGCTGTCGTGAGGTTACCTGAAAGCCACCTCCACCACTTGCACTGCGACTCGCCCACCTGGGAGGCTTCGACGGCAGCTAATTCAATTGCCAAAAATACTTCTCCTGGTGAGGCAAAAAGTGCGTGGTAGAGGATATGGCGTTGGGAGTTGAGCATAAGTAGTAGAATTTCATTTCGTTTCTGCCTCTATTGATTTTCCCATTGGTCCAGTGAGGTCGTGGAGACTAACGCAGGCAAAGTTTTGCCCCCATGCGTGGGCAGCTTGGCCTGAGCCCAAAGCCTACTCCATCCCCACTACACCATTGGTCCGTTCGCCTAGGCGGATTTTGATTGGACGCGGTATGGACAATGTAGAGGTAACTGATACACAACTTCACTTGTAGGTGCCCTTCAGGCAATGTGGGGATGGCAGTTGATTTTGAGGAATTTTTAAAGTTGTGAGTGTCTCTTCTGCCCTTATTTGTTGATTCACTCTTAATTATTGTTGCCTTCTATACTAGCTTATTAGCCAATCAGCGTCACACATACGTGACACCCAATATTGCGCGTTTTTGAGTAGTTCTTGAATTGGTTGGCCCTGGTAACACAGATGCGTGTTTCAAAACCTTGGCTGCTTGCTGATTAGTATGCTGT
The DNA here is from genome assembly GCA_001693075.2 of Taenia saginata. Classification (NCBI taxonomy): domain Eukaryota; kingdom Metazoa; phylum Platyhelminthes; class Cestoda; order Cyclophyllidea; family Taeniidae; genus Taenia; species Taenia saginata. Next base: position 984,464 of record LWMK02000032.1, on the reverse strand, counting down.
TTTACCGTTTCATACCGATCTTATTCATGTCCTTTCAATTAAATATCACATGTCTGACATGTGGGCTAGACAAGAACGCAGGCTTGTCCATAACCCGCGTCAGTTTGCTATAAATGTATCCGGCAATTTTATTTTGGCATTTTATGCCGTTTAAAGGTAGGAAACCATTTCGATTGTGATGTTTGACCTACCTCATGGCAGCAACACCCAGTGGGAATTTTGTAATGAATTATGTGAAAGTTTTGTAAAAGCAGTGATTGGAAGCTAAGGAAAAAGCATGAGATTTAGTGATTAGTATCTGGAATTATATAAAATAGCAAAATCTCATAAACAAACATGTCGCCAAGGCAAATTACTGCACGGAGAAATCTCATTGGCTAACCGCGGCACAAAGGATTTTTTTTTTTTTGGGGGGGGGGGCAAAAAATGCACCAGTTGCGCGGTTCTGTGTCAAGAGATGTAAATACTAGTTAGCATTCTTTTTGAGAAAAAAGGCCAGCCTTGTTAACACTGTGCTGCGAATTGATGCATCCAAATCGCGGTTAGTCCGATCAGTGCTGAGCGTTTCACTCAGGAATGGGAATGAGTTTCCTGCAAAAGTATCTCCCCCATCGGTGTGCTTTCGAGCACATACAAACGTCATTAAAGTCTTTGGTTCAAAAAGTTGAGGCTTTTGCTAGTGAGTCACCTGACCAACTTTTCTAAGACATCTGATGGCTCTACAAAGAGCCCTTCTTTTCGTCAGCGGAAGGAATAGGCGGGGCAATTTACGCTTGAAATGATATTTAAATGTAATGCTACTTTGTTGACGAAATCCCAGCGATAATCACGTTGCGCATGGATGGAGTGGATGGGAAGGGAGGGCAATTTAGCTGATTTACGCAGCAGATTTTGTTGCATCCCATCTGCCAAACCATTTGACACGAGTTTATGGAATTTCGCAACATCTCTCTCCACATAAAAAGGGTGTCATTTTGGCCAGAGACCAATTGTCAGGAATCACGTTGCTGTTGGCATACATCAATGGCGGTCAAACTGATTGCATGTGTACAGGAGTGTTTGGGGCATCAAAACATGTCTTCCCTATCGGACCACGGTGTATCTCCCGTACAAATGAGTAGCCACAGGTCTTCTACTTTTCCTCATTCAATTAAATGCTGAGATGAGATTCAAGGCGGTAGCTGGATGTAGTTAAGTTACCCGGAGAACGGATTTAGCGCTGAAGGTGGCTCACTTCTCCACCTCAATAATTACATAGTAATCCCTGGATTTGGACCTCGGTTAAAATGGTTTTAGTACAAATCTTTATAAATCCTCATTAAAAAATGAAACTAGCGGCTATGTTTTGACAGCATAAAGGAGGCTGTATTTGCCATTGTTTTAGTTGAATTGACGAATCCGACTGTCGTCCACCCAACCATGTCCTCAGTGAAGGTTGCAGTTCGTGTGAGGCCCTTCAACAAACGGGAAGTGGGTCTTCAATCAAAACGCGTCATCTCGATGTCCGGAAACACAACAAGTGAGTTTGAATAGCCTCTGTCCAGCCTGGTGGGTCTGAGCACATTCTTGCACCAAGTTTGTCCATTGTAATGGTCACTGGACGCCCGCTCTCCACTCATTCATTCCCCATTCCCTCGATTATTTGAATGCTGTTACACGACATTGAGGTCTTATGGAAATGAAAAAGCAAATTTCATTGAGAAAGTCAAGGCTTGCTTTATTTCACTGTTGTGTGACTCTGAGAGGCACTACTTTTACACCATTTCAGCAATACGCAAAGCAGATGCAGATGATTCCACAAGCAAGACCTTCCAATTCGACTACAGCTACTGGTCACACACCGATGTAAGTCCTTCTTGCATCAACAGTCGAAATCCAAAAGGCATCGGGACTGGAAGTAACTAACGCGCGCCAATGTGGTGGTCGAGGTCTCCTGTGGGTTCCTTGATAAGAGTACCTTCCGCCTCGGCTAATGTGGCCTGATTCATCGAGATGGGTGGCTTATCACAGCCCCGCCGATTGTAAAGAATACTATGCATTTGCAAATTATCTCACATAATCACGTCCACAGATAAGTTTTCATTTCTTCAAACTTGGTTTGGACTGGCCGATGTGCCATCCACGACCTCTAATGGACTACCATCCTATCATGGCTACTTCTCCGCTTTTACTGGACAAATTTAAAGTCCATTTAAGCTAAAGCTGTAATTTTTAACTATCTCACATGAAAATGAATCTAAAACCGATCTTCAAAGACCTAGAATCAAAGCTTCAGCAAATTATAGGGCTTTTCGGTGAGAAAATGCACAAAACATGAGGCAGAGTAGCTGATAAATCCCACCGCACTATACTACTTCCACTAGAGGAGGTCTTTGCTCTTCCGCCTTTCAGTCCACCGATCCCCTATTCGCTTCTCAAAGTAAAATCTACGCTGAAATGGGTGTGGAAGCACTGGACCACGCACTAGAGGGCTACAATGTCTGCGTGTTTGCCTATGGGCAGACGGGTTCAGGCAAGTCCTACACCATGATGGGAAAGCCCGACGACCCAGTACACATGGGATTGTCACCACGTCTCTGTCGTGATCTCTTCACTCGCCTTGAGAAGATACAGACGCAGAGAGGACAGGAGTTCCAGAGCATCGTTGAGGTGCCTTGTAATGTTGTTTATTAATTTATGGCATAGGTGTTAATCCAGGAAGTGGGGTGTTTGATCTCCTTGCCATTCATAACATAACGCTACAGAGCCTGTGATTCAGTCCCTTCTTGTGCAATTAATAACCTCGCCTTTCAGAGTCTTTTGTTCCTAAGGCCTTTGTGGGCGTCATTGTAATTTTTTTCCTACTGCTATCACGAGGGCCAGCTTTTGCCTCGATAATGTGTACTGCTTCAGTTACGCAGCCTGCGAATTTCGAAGGCGCTCACTACTAATGCAAAATGAAGGTGTGGACCGAGGAGAGAACTCTGGGCTGAGGTTAGCCGAGAAAACCCTCCACAATGGACGAGTGTTACAAATACAGAAAAAAAAAAAAACCGCGGAACTAACAGTGCAAGCTCCACAGGCCATAAACTTGGCGACTGCAGTACTGGAGGCTGATCTGGCCCGGTAGTAGGATAAACGATTAAAACAAACGCCAACGTTTATTCAAAGTGGTAGTAGCAAACAAAAGGTCCACACTGAATTGTAAAGACTTTATGAGGCCTGAAATGATGGATCCTGACCGAGAAGGTCGAGTGTTCAAGTGGACTGGCTCCCCTAACTTGCCTTTTTAGCTTTCCTACATGGAAATCTACTGTGAACGGGTGCGAGATTTGCTGAATCCCTATGGGAAAAGTAATTTGCGAGTTCGTGAACACCCAGTCTATGGACCCTATGTGGAGGATCTGTCCCGATGTGCAGTCCAGTCATTCGATGAGATCAACGAATTGATTGAGGCGGGAAATATGTCCAGGTGAGGCGACAGTGCTTTCGCATGGCTCGATGGAGGAGAGACAGTTTGTTGGCTGACTGAAGTGCATGAAAAAATAGGCAGCATCATCGTTAAAGGTGGATCGTGGGGGACTTCTGAAGGTTTCTAGACGTATGATTCCTCTCATTGCCATACACGACAGCATTAGCTCGGGCTTCAGTGTTTAACTAGCTCATTTTCGAGGCTCAAATTACCTTCCATGGTAGGGCTTCTCGCTTAAAAAAGGTTTGCGAGTCCCTGAGTTATCAACGCTTTTGTCGATAGCTGTTACAAAGTGACAATCAATGGGGAAGAGTGTTGACTGTCAGTTTGTGCAGTATGCTACTTAATTTTTAATTCAGTAGTTTGACTGAGCCTTGAGGATACCATCAATACAAATTCAGTCAATCAAGAATCCCTTTTTTACTGCAGAACTGTCGCCGCAACGAACATGAATGAGACCAGTAGCAGATCTCATGCCGTTCTCACCCTTCTTGTGACTCAAAGAGAAATCGACACGCAAACACAACTTGTTGCTGAAAAGGTAAGCCTCTTTCATCCCTTCTGATTACTTGGGAATGTTTGTCAAGGTGAGCACTTAGTGAATGGACAGCACGAATGAGCACAGAGTAGATCCCATTTTCTTCTTTGAACGCAAATTTCCTAAAACTCCAGATCCTCTTTCTAGTAGCAATGGCCACCACTAGAGCAAAAACCAGGTTTACCTTTTCAACCATTCTAGTTTTTTGCTCACTTGTCTCCAAACTACCTGGAGAGTAAACACACCGTTGACAAGTTGTGTGTCCTTTCGAGTAAAGGTAAGAGAGTACACTTGTGTAAAACAAAACAAATTAAGCAGAAAACTTCTGATTAGCCTATTCTGCCATACTTGGGAAGTGTCTTATAACAATTTGGGGCTTGGTTACGGGTTTATAGGTGATTAAATGGGTATGAACGTCCCGCCCTGTCTTGGAACTTGAATAATTAACTGTTCACTGCAGATGTCAGGCCTGCATCTGTCTAGGCTGGAGATTAGGCCTCCTTTCAGGGTAGGTTGACTACTCGTCGTTTGGATGGCCAGCCAGTCAATCATGCCCTCCTACCTCACCGTCATGACAGCTGTCGAGAAATGGGCAAATCCCGAGCACTTAACCAATTGCTCTGACTGATTTTGATGAATCATTTAGCCATCTTATTGTTGGTCATTCACAGCATAACTGTATTCAGTAGCCAGCATTATTTGGGCAACTCTCCAACCTCAAAACAGGTAGAAAATCTTAATTGAGTTCATAGCATATCCTGGCGAAGGTCCACATCCATCCAATCTCCCTAATGTGACCAACTCCCTTTTTTTAAAAAGAGAATCGCCATTTAGAGTTAAATTTGCCTTCACTAAATGCTTCCGTTGTCTGTTTTGGCTTTGTGTCGAAAATCTCGTTTTTAAACGTTCGGTCAAAAAGCATTTACCAATTCGGCCGAGCTGTCGAAAGGATTGTGACAATGAACATAAAACGAAAGCACTCACAGCGGAATGTCAGTGGACTAAGGAGCAGCAAAATAAGACTTTCAGGTTTCCTACGTGGCAAATAAATTTGTAGTTCAGGCATTGCCACAGTCTACGGATCTAGGGATTGCCAAGGGCATGTAAATGTGCAAATTTTTCATCAGGTGTTCAAGGAAAAGAGCACTACTTCAGCACGATTTAGTGTGGTTCTCCATGGACCCCAGAGAGGTGGATTTTGGATCTCATCACGGTTAAGAGAATCGGCCCTTCTTTGTAGGTGAGCAAAATCAGTCTCGTCGACTTGGCTGGCAGTGAAAGAGCCGATGCAACAGGAGCTACGGGAGCACGTCTTAAAGAGGGCGCCAATATAAATAGATCCCTCACCACACTGGGCAAGGTCATTGCCTGCCTGGCTGAGATGGCGGTGCGTCCTTGTGATTGGTTACATTTTTGCCCTCCCCCGTCAATTTGATTGGCTACTTGAAGGTCGTGACTTTAAAATTGATATTAAGAGGAAATTTTAAAGGTCGTAAAATAATTGACGTTGATTTCATCATATCTCAATCATATAAGCGCAATTTGTGAATGTCTTCCGAATTTTAAGCTAAATGAGACCATTGTGAGGCGACTGAACTCTTTAATTTCTTTTATAAAGACACAACTCCCATGCATTTTAGACATCGAAAAAGAAGAAGAAAAACGATTTTATTCCCTACCGAGATTCAGTTCTTACTTGGCTTCTTCGTGAAAATTTGGGTAAGCACACTTGGATTAATACAACCAAAAAAGGGGATGACATTTTTCATGTCAATTTTGACAACTGACGCCTAAAGGAGAGCGTTGACCTATTCTGCTTGTGTGCAGGCGGAAGTAGTTAAGTATGAGTCCATTCGGTTTACTCGCCATGGCTCGAGGTTCATCAGTCTTCCTTCGTCCACTTTTTCTTTAGTTGACACTTTGGGTTAGAACTTTTCCAGGAGAGGTAGAAGATGAGTAAATGAAGACGGGAAAACCTTACTAACAAGTTTATTATTCATACCCGAAGGCGTAATAAGAGGCAAAAAGCTTTGAAGAACCGACAAACAGCAATCTGGTTGTGCATATAGTTTAATTTAGGAGACTTTCGACTGAAAGAAATAGGCATCCTGTTTTACTGAACTCGCCCACTCACTGCTCATGAGCTGGACTATCCATTCAGGTGGCAATTCACGAACAATGATGCTGGCTACACTCTCACCGGCAGATGTGAATTACGAGGAGACACTGTCAACTCTGCGCTACGCAGACAGAGCCAAACAGATTGTCTGCAAAGCGGTCATCAATGAGGATCCCAATGCTCGCATTATTCGAGAACTCAAACTGGAAGTGGAACACCTAAGAGCCCTCTTGCGTTTGGAAAAGGGTGTCACGATTACGGGTAAGTTGGCGTGTCTCCTTGTTAACCAGTGGTGGTGAATTACCATCCTTTCCTCTCCCTCCCTCCCTCCCTCCCCCTCTCGCCCTCTTGTCTTTTGTGTTCCGCTTCTGGAAATATCAAGGAGTCGAACCAAATTTCAAAGACTACGACTGACCCACACGCAGCAGTTCGACAGACGACTTGAAGTAGATCCCTTCCTGGGAGTCGGTAGTTGGGGGCAAGGCTAAATAGCTTCAACCGGTCATTATCGCCTCCATTTCGTGGGTGAGTCTGGGCTTAAAAGGAGCGCGGATTTGAAGCAGACGCTACGGAAAACTTTTTCAAAAAAAGGCAAAAGCATATGAAATGGGATGTTTACTCCCAACTGAAAATGAACTTCTGATAGGCAAGGCAAATGTGGCAGTCCTAAAGAAGTCGCATGGGATTTTGTGAGCAGATAAGTGAATTCCTCGCGTGGGGGATGGGTTTTTTTTTCCCCGCCCTCAAAGACCACGGCATCAAAGTGGCGTTTGATTGTGCCGAGGTCAAAAAAGGCCGCATTGAAATGTCAAAGCCAGGCGTCACGGTGCAATAAAATGGTTGTCTTTCCATTGACGCTTTTATCTTGCTCCGCAAAACTGGAATGTTAGTCGCATTGGATGTGGTGGTTTCTATAAGCCTGGAGGGAGGCTATGCTCCAAGGGCTCACCTTTCTAGTGGTTAGGTTTGTGATAGGCAACTTCAAGCCTGAAAACGTGTCAGCCTAGACCAGGGAAGGGAGTAAGGCGGCATTGGCGGGTTCCATGAAATCGCGTTCCGCTTTGGTGACCTTTTGACCTTAAAGTGGTGACTTGTACAAAAAAGGGGATTTATACAAGCGGTCAGATTTAAACAGGAGCGTCTTCACTCTCCTCCCATATTTCGGATAATTGCTAGTGAGATTGCTACTTTTCCGACACCGCTTTCATCTCCGATCACATGACGTCCACTTTTTGCGACAAAATTTTTGGCCCAGCGGTAGTGCGTTTTCCCTTGGCAATTTGTTTGAAGAGAGTAGAAATTTTAGTGAGTCTAAACTTAGAATTGGGAGTAAACACACTTGCTGTGCGAAACCGAAAGCACTCTCAAAATAGAAAGGAAAATGGTGAGCAGAATGATGAACAGTCCTCTCCATGATAGAGAGAAGAAAATAGCTACTTCTCTGTTGACAATAAACCATCCCACAGGATTTTGGGTGTGCATAGGCCCTTTTTTGGAAGCAAGAATTCATTTTCTTTGAGTCTAACAAGGCGGCTTTACATTCAAGGGACGTGAAATGCAGCTCTTGGTGGAGAAAGATGATCATCCCAATCTCTCAAAATGTCAAATCTTAGGTGGGACAGTGTACGAAGCTCGGATGGGCTAGCATTGACTATCATTTGTGCTTCAAAGGAGGTAGACATTCGGCAATTTTGTCCTGAAGCCTTCTATATGTGCGGTATGTCAAGCAGCGGAGAGTTGGAGAGTCCTGGCAAAAACAGCTACAATCAAAGTTGAAGTCCAAAAGTGGAGAATACATGAGCCGAGCGGACTAATTACTCACCTGAGGTTGGAGTCCTGAGATCCGTGCACCCGTCTGTCCATCCATTCCGTGTCCATCTCAAATGCCACCATTCACCTCACAAGTGGACCCGTCTCTCGACGTTTTAGCCCAAATCTAATGTTCCAGTCCCCTTTTGGAGAGTTTTTCAGTCTAAACCTTTAGGGATGTTTGGAACGCAACGTGGTGCATTATTTCTCTACTAGTTGCACACACTCCACTAATGGAGGTTCGGGTGGTAATGGACTCGGGAGGCCCGATCTTACCGTGTTTTATTAGTTCCTTTTAATTGCATAGCCTGTGGAGACCAATGAATTATCACTCATCCTGTTGGGAGGTCCATCAACTCCATTCGCAATTGCTTTATGCACTTTGGATCTGCATGAATGGGTCTCCCAATTTGTGATTCCAACAGGTCCTATGCCAATACCTTCCTTCCTTTAGGCACTACTGATATACCCGCGAAGATGGAAACGAGTCTGGAGCTGAGGGAGTACGAGACACGCATTGAGGAGTTGCGGGCTTCGGAAAAGTTGCTGGCTGAGCTCAATGAGACATTGGAGATGAAGTTGAAGAAGACGGAGGCGCTACGAGCTCAAAGGTTGGTGCGATAAACAGTACATCCTGTTTTTTTTATTCCCTTCCCCATAAAATATGCGGCATTCAGTTGAGGCATCCCAAATGTAGTTACTATCTCACTCGTAAAACGATCTACTCTTTGAGGATGCTTCTCACGCAACCATTTGAATTACTTTTTAATATTTTCTGTTCATAAAGCAGCCTTGATTAGCCCAGTAAGGCACAATTTACAGAGGGCGAGAGGACAACTGTGACATGCGATTCAAACTAGCGCGGCGAAACGAATCGGAGGCGGGCAACAAATCGCTGAATGAAGAAGAAAAACAAGGCATGACATATGGCCCGCGAAACTCACTCGCAAACCCTCGCACCACCCAACCATGGGGACTTCTTTGCCCAAAAAAAAAATTACCACCACTGAAGTGTAAATCGTGTGGTGCTCGGGGTAGGCATAGGGCTGTTGAAATGGGTAGAAATTGAAAGCCTTTACTTGGTGGCCGAGGAAATGAATGCTATCAGATATGAAGTCGCCATCTTTGTGTCTTGCTCTTCCGTTTAGGGAGCAGGAGTTGCGAGGCATGGGCATTGCTCTTCACGCAGACGGTGCTCTAACAGGAGTTTTTGCCCCCAAGGTAATTCCCACAGGTCCATGTATACTTGCCCTTTTCGAGTGATGGAAGGGTTTTTATCCAACCTTTAGACGCCAAATCTGGTAAATTTGAACGAGGATCCCACCATGTCCGAGTGTCTGATATACTACTTAAAACAGGGCACGTCGCGGTAAGTACTGCTAACTTGCGCCTAGTTTATGCAATAACTTTAGTTATTTAGAAGTCCACAACCTTTTTTGGGATTGATAAACAATATTGTGCTTGCAATTGAAATGTTTATTTCTGTGTTTTCTGTTCCCGCCTAGGTTGGGTCACCTCAACGAGGGGGATGACCTTGACATTGGTCTGCTTGGAAGTTTTATCAAACCACATCATTGCAACTTTATGCTGAAAGATAGTGAGTTTTTTAAAACCGAAAAAAATAATTTATTTCCGCATTTAGCATCCCCAACTCTACATGCTTATTGACCTAAAGTTTTCAAATTGGCGCGGATTTAGGAACTTGACTTTTTATTGGTCACTTGGGTGGCCTCCAATTACTGGATGAGGAGGCAAATAAAGTTATGGTTTTGTGGCAGTTGAGTTACTTATGGTACAGTTACAGTACACGCCAGTTAATATCACCTACCAGCCATCCCCATGCCCTTCGCAAAGTAACCAGGTCTGGAGGCTGCTCTATTGTAAGAGTAAAAAGGGACTGGAGGGTGGGAATTAGGTCTGAGAAGTTGGGTACCCTTCCACCACGTAGATTCCATTGCTTACTAGAAGTCAACGCCTATTTTCTTAACCACAGTCGATAGGAGCCTTGGAACCACCCGCATGAGACAAAAGTTGGCTGTCTAAAAGGCGGCTAGTTTGTCAAAAAAAGACAAGAATTAGTCTCAAGTCGACGCATTCGATCGGTTGACTTCTTCTGGTAGGAGAGGTCCCAACTTGGTAGGGGAGGAAAGGACGTCCAAGGCTCATTCTTCTGGACAGGTCTTAAGGATGCACCTCCTTGAGAATTACGGCACTGCACAATTATGGTTGTGAAAATGGGTTTAAAACGTTCACAGTTCTTATGTTTCACTTTCCCATAAAATATTCAATTGCTCACTGAGCCAAAGTTAACTAATTTTGTTGTCTGTTCGACTGGTTTGAATGCGCGCCCCTCCTCCCACACCGACATTTCATTGGTCAGTGAGCATTTGCGTTTATCACAAGTGCGATCCAACTTTAAATCCAAAAATAGCACCTCTAATTGGACTAGTGGGAGTGGGGCAGTGTAATACGCATTTCTCTTTTGTAGGTGTTGTTACCATCGAGCCAATTGGTGGAGCGGAATGCTACCTCAATGGCGGTCTCATTTCAAATGTCACGGAATTGCACTCGGGCGATCGTGTCATACTGGGGAAAAATCACGTCTTTCGGTTTAATAATCCACTCACTCGTAAATTCCTTCCTTTGCTGCTTTGTTAATCCCTTCTCATCACAAGCATTTAAGAATATTTGTTGGTGGGAGTACTAATTATATGATATAAGTAGTATGTGACATTTTTTGCAAAGAAAGGTTTAACTTTCAAATGCGCTTTACTAAGCCGTTTTACCTCACTGTTAACAATTAATTTTTGCATGGTGGACATGAGGAACAAAGGAAAGGTGGAAAACTATAGAAGAAAGTTGATTAAAACAAAATGCGGGATCAAATTTTCTTCGCTTTAAAGGGCGTGAACGGAAGGCGAATGGCACCGACGATATGACCAGTAAGTCCTCAATTATTAATATTAATGAGTACAAAATTAAAGGGGCATTGATGAAAGTCGCTGGAGAAGTAGCAGTTCTATCGCCGAAAAGTATTACTGCTCCTGTTGACACCCATAGAAGCACTGCCACCTGATCATTGGCACAGCGATATGCTCAGACAAATTTTGGCGATAGGCAGAAGGTGACAAATCCCCGGCTTTTAATCTTATTTTGAGGCTCGAAGTAAAATAGAGAGGCTGTAGTGCTATTCAAGGCTTTGTAGTCAAGCTCTAAGTAGCAGGGATGAAGGCTTACCCCTATCCCCACTTCTGCCCTAGCGAGCATGTCGGAGACGGTGGATTGGACCTATGCAATTTGTGAACTCCTCGACAAGCAGGGAGTAGACTTGCGCAAAGAAATGGATGAACGGCTGTTGGAAATGGAGGAGCAGTATCGTCGAGAGCGCGAGGAAATAGACAGGCGTTTTGATGAACAAAGAAGGGTTCGTGGAGCGCTTGCTTTGCCTTTTCCACTTTCCAATAAGGCACTTAAAACAAACACTAATTTTTTTCAAAGGAATACGAGGGTCAAATTCAAGTCCTTCAGGAGAAGGTGGAGCAGCAGTCCATACTCAGTTCAATGGTTCAGGAGGATTCCGTTTCCGAGGAGGAGAGTAAGTCTTGGGTCAATTAAGTGTGACTACTGAAATGTACAGCAATAGTGAGTGTAGTTAAATGAAGAAGGTCTGATAGATCCTCGTCTTAATACGATGCAACCTTCTCCCGTTTCATGTAGTCTTCGACGTTGTTGACGCTTCTCGTGAATTGGATCTTAACTTCAAAATGAGTGACTTGCTCCATCACTGTCTTTGGCATGAAATGTATTGTTAGCATGTAGGCTTGTGACTCACTAATCACACATTATTCTTGGCCAAAATTTTTAGCGGATACGGTATGGAGTGATCGGGAATTCCAGTTGGCACGATGGGCTTTTCAGTGCTGGAGGCACTGTCGACTTACCACCAAGAGAGTAAGTTGAAGCATCCACCGTTTATTATGCTCATCTCCTTCAAATAAACAAATGTTTGGAAAAGAAAAGCATTCCAAATCCGACGTGCTTTGGGTCCTCCTTCAACTAGGGATACCTGTGTCACTTCCTTCCGATCAGTCAACTCAGAGTACGTGAGGTCCACACATCCAAATGTATGCGTCCACGGCTTTGATTGTTGTACAGCGGTTACGTCCTTGTTTCGAAGTCTTAACCAACTGAGATGTAGGAATGAAAGAGACTTTACTCCCTTCCTTCCAACAAATTACATCTCTTTGACGCATGTGTTTGTCCAGAGCTTGACCTTTTTCCACCATGGCTAAAGGGTAGCACGGTACTAATCAACGGGATGTCATTGATGTCCACCACTTTCAAGCATCCTCTTTTTTTAGGATATTCTGTGGAATAACGCGGTTCTACTGAAAGAGGCAAACGTTATGAGCGTTGAATTGGATAAAAAGGTAAAAAATTTCGGTTTTTTATCGAGTACTCAAGTGGAACGTCACTGATTGGTCAAAACACAACCAATATTCGAAGACCTACCGTATCTATGAAAGTCAAAAAATCGTTTCTACTATAGAGGGAGGGTTGGTATAAACTTAACGCGGGGAGGAGTAAGGGCTAAAAACCATCTCCCAGTCTGTAATTTCGCCTTTGAGATGTTGAATTGGATGGAAGGTCCTTGTCAGGTATTTGATCAATGGAATCAGAGCTGAGGCCTCGTTCACCTCATTTGAAGAGTCAGAAGGGCAGTTAACCAAGAAGGAGGGGGAAGGACTAGGTGACATTCCTGTCAGAAGGAGGGATATTTAAAGCACTTAACTCTTGTAGATGCAATATCAATTTGTCATGCTGAGTGACACGCCCTACACACCGCTGAAGGACGAATTGACGGGAGTTAGAAATTCGTTGCAGAATCATGGAGGCCACACAGTTGATGGTTTAAATCCTTTTCTCACAGCCGAGGAATCGCCTCCTAATCGAGGTGTCATCGCTGTTGAAGCCGTCAACACAGCCAACGGTCTCAGCTACAAGTGGAGTCTCCAAACCTTCTAGTGAGTGGCTTGGCATGCGTAAACTCACTTGATGTGGCAGATGTAGGTAATACATCTAGAAGGCTCTGGAATAAATCATCAGTACCACTTAGAAGAGAATATTACAAGTCAGGTATCTCTCCACGACTATGATACCTCTTTTACCTTCCATGAAACTCCTTAGTCAACGTCTTGTGGAAATGCAAAAGTACTTCCACGCTGAAGGCGATCTCTCCACTTGTGCATTCAATCGGTCGTACCCACTTCAAACTAGGAATGGTTTGATGTCTTCCTGCTCCGAGAAAACTTCTTCTGAGATTGCGTCAAGGACTGAAATCAACGATGAAAGTGCCAAAAAGGAGAATAAGGAGGAAGACGATGAAGAGGATTATGCTGCAACCACCGATCCGTTCTACGACAAACTTCCGTGGTTCAAACCTATTGGAAGGTAGAAAATTTCCTTCAATCTTTATAATTTTAACATCCATGTGTTTCCCTTTCAAAGGTGTCTCGTCTACCTCACCAATCTCTACTTCGACATGTCACACGAGCAGGAGTTGCCTCTCATCAATCACAATGGCGAACACGTGGGTTTTATTCGGGTGTTGGTGGAGTCCAGAAATGACTCATCACCGCCCCGTTCACCTGCTCCCTCACCTCTCTTTGGACCGCCTTCTCAGGGCGGACAACGCAAAGGTCATGCCAAACTGCATTTCGATGACCTCGAGTATTTCACGTCCGAGGTACGCAAGACTAAGCCATGGCAAAGGGCTATTAATGCCAAAGCAATGCGATAAGGCCTAGGAGAAGGAAGTAGAGAGGGATGAATAGTGCTAGTGACTTGAAGTGCTAGATGACACAAGGTCTACATAAAAGGATAAACGAGAATTTCTCCATCTCGTCACTTTGTGTGAGCTATGGAATTGGTTCAACTTTATTGGCCAATCTTATTAGGTCTGGTGTGAGCTTGCTTCTAGTTTCTTAGTCCTGCAGACCAATTTCAAAAAGGATCCATTGTGATTTAATTTAAATGTAGCTCAAACACGAAAGAGGCAGTTAACTTCCCTCTTTGATCAACAGCAAGTCTGCTTTGAAGTTATCTTCTGAAATGAGGAGCTAATTTTAACATTCATCACCTTTCACCCAAAATAAACAGCATTAAACGCGCGTTTACTATGAAGCCCTGACGATGACTAGACAATGGCATCAATGTCGCTTGCTCGTTATAGGCTAATGGTGACTCATGCTCCGACGACTTTGCCTTTGGAAGGTTTGAGCCTAAGCTGATGCCCGATCCTCTGGCTACGGTACGCCCAATCGAGCCGGACGATGTAAAAACACCGAGAATTCGCGAGGGCCGCTTCTTCCCTGCTGATAGCACCACAAGTAAGCTAATAAACTACTACTTAACATTTATAAGTAAAACTAATTTATTAAATTAATTTATGGAAGGATGCACAGGCTGTACTTTTTTTCTGGCCACCTTTAGGTGAAAGTGACATTGTAACGGAGGAGTGCAGTAGACGTCCATGGCTGAATGAAGAATACCTTCCCGAACACCTTCGAATTGGTGAAATATTTTGGTGGAAAATAACTATTTTGTCTATCCGCGACCTACCCGCACACTACACCAGTGTATTCTGTCAGTTCTCGTGAGTTACGAATATGGCATTGAAAGGTGTTTGTCCTACACTAAACACAGCATATCCATATTTCGGCTTTTGATTATTTCATCTTAGCCTGCCCTGCAAGCCGGATGAGGTGTATTCAACAGAACCGGTGGAGAATATGAAGGAAGGCGAAAATCTCGAGTTTCGCCAGATTCAGAAGGTGAAGAAGCCCTGCAAAAACGACATAATTGCGTAGAGTGAAATGAAGAAGGATTTTCCCTTTTGTTTTGCCTTTTAGTTTACTGTGACCGTAACACGTGCCTTTGTGGATTGCTTGATGCGTAAACCCCTAACCTTTGAGGCATTCGGACATGCCCGCAAAAGCCACTCATTAAAACAACTACAAAAGGAGAGCAGCTTTATTCAGACGTAAGTGAAGAGATTCCCCAAAACGCTCGCATTTAGAACACCTGGTAGATACCTCCTCTTCCCCTCCACATTTTCGTAACATTCTACCACGAATTTTAAAGCACATTTTGCAGATCTCCTCCGAGTGCTTTTGCGCAGTTATTCATTCCAACAAACAGGTTTTGTTATTAGTGAAACATGCAATTTTCTTAAACGCCGAGGCACTTTTCCTTTTTTATTTAAAGCAGGTTTGTGACAGACCATCAATGGGCGAATTCAAACGGGCTAACAAACAATGGTTGATACAAACAAACTGATAAAACAGCTTAATTAATATAGGCTTGTTAAACACAATTGTTAGGGAGGAAAAACTGTCCTTTTTTGTTCCGGTTTTTTTTCTGGCGTGTGGGAGTATCATTTTCAATTATACTACATTTTGTCATTTGCTCACACAAATTGACACTTGATATTTTGTTGTTACCTGTCTTCCCCTTTTTGGTCAACTTCTGAAATGATGTTATTGCTTCATGATTTTTAAAGCTTTGTCAGTAATTCCTGATTAGACATGGACAGAAAATTTGTTGCCTGTGGCCAGAGGGGTTGGGTGGCTCTGCTCCCTACAACGAAACGATACTCCTCCATGGTTATCTTTTAATGCTCCAGCCATGTCAAGTCTTCTTGCAAACTGTGACCAGTCGGAGAAAAAGAAGAAGAAAGACAAATGATGAATTGAATGAAAGAAGTTGAGAGACTGCCACGCATTCGCTGTCGGTATGAATAATAACTAAAGAACAATACAGAGAAGGTGATACGAGTTAATCGGTTTAAGTTAAATCTGGCCCCATGATTAATTTGCCATTTTGGCAAGCTCAGGATCGCAATGGTTGCTGGGATTCTATGTAGCTTCGAGAGATCTGTGATTGTGTGTCTGAACAGGTATTCAGCCGTCCATATCGGCCTTTCTTTTGTGACGCGAAGTGAGAATTAGGATTATTGCTCAACTTGATCCGATTCACTTCCCTCTGGTACTGACTTGGCGTCTCCTAGTCATGTCTGAGGAGGTACAATGCGCCACATCAAGTAAAGGATTGAAGAACTATGAGTTGAAGAGTTAGTGGAGCTAACTGGACAATATGACACAGCCCTTGTTTAGCAATTCATTTGATTGAATGGCCTATTGCCGCAACAGACGTGTATATATATGTGTGTTTCTTTTTCCTTTGTCCTCTTATCTAGGCGGTCAAACTTGTCCTTGAGGAAAGGCCTGCCTGCCACGCTTCTCATCCCCCCACCAGTCCCTATTCAAAACTTCGATTTGGCCAATCTGAACCCGCCGTAAGTTAAACAAAATGACAAGCGGCCAGCGCAAGATTGCTATTTCGTGTTTGGGTGCTCTTTTCCTTTAAATTTAGCAAAAATTTTTGAAAAGGGTGTGTTTTCTGTGTCTTCGTTTGTGTTTTCCGTCATTCGACCTACGGTGTTCTGATCGTTCGATAATACATAACCCAGCGATCTATAACTACTTTTATTATTGCTTCATTAAGGAAGCTAGGAGGTCAAGTGATGCAAACGACCTCGTAAAATTATGAAGGGCAATGTTGTGACCTCCTCTTGCTGGCATCATTGGTAAATACCATAGTGGAGGGGCGAAGAGAAGGGTATGTAGGTGAATTTGTACCACGACCAGGCTTCATACCTTGTAATGCATAACGCACTTCAGTACAAAATTGTAGGCAGGCGAAAACTTTTCACTCATGCCTCTTGATGTGAGCTTCCTTTGAGGCTCAGTTGGCAGTGGGTTTACGCCTCGTAGACTTTTTTTTTATTCTCGTCGGGCTATCACAAACTGGACAGTCAGGTCGCTCTCGGAAATAGTGCCAGACTCACATTTTTTTGAATGAATACAGGAGAGCTGAAAGATTATAAATCTAAACAAAATAGTAAAAAATAATTGGCGTCCACTTGGTCGTATTGTATTACTACATTCGTATATAGTAGTATGATAGCGATGCGTGAATGATCTTCATGAAATGTGATTTTACAGCGAAATGCAGGGAGAAAACAGATGAGATGGGGAAGTTTTAGCAAATGGACAAATTTACTTCTTCATTTCTCTTTTTAAGTAGTATTCTCATCCCCTAGGCTATCAACGATGATAAAGCCTGACGGCCTATGGTAGCTTAACCAACCCTAAGTAATGTGTGCCTTTCTTTTGCAGTGAATCACTAATCCACCAGAACGACTTGCTGGTCTGGTTCGAAATTTTGGAACTCAGCGCCGCTGGAGAGTACGTAAAGATAAGTTATTTGCGAACTTATAATCGCGATTCTCATTGGTTAATTCCAGCAACTAAGAAAATGCTAGCAAACCATTTCGCCTTTACTGAACATGGTTTAGCCAAGGTAGCTTTTCATCACAAAGGCCTTATACACATTGGAATGCCCTCCATTTTGTTTTCCAAAACATGTGAAGAGGTAAAATTGGAAGACATATTCATCCTTTTCCAATTGGGTAACTGATTAACCAATCAGATGTTCATTAAGAGAGAAGGAGTAAAAGCCACGAATAAAATGGATAAAATGGTCAAAAAGGGGGCCAAAAATGTGTCGCCTGTAGAGGAACTGTTCTTGGTTGGATTGCGTAATTTTGGGTGCCAATCGTGGACCTTTACTGGGTATAAATAGTGGTTAAATGCCTTCCAATCCTGCATTTGACATGATAAATTAAGGAATACGGGTTGATTATCTACTAATATGGTTTAATGGTTGATGGGGAGGTGAACCGTGATCCTGGCGTCCGCATAGTTGAAGGTCTTAGTGAGTCAAACTGAAAGTTCTCTACCACGCGATGACAGGTGATTTTGCTCTCGTAAACCGTCATCGAGTCTGGGGTTGCGGATTTGCGGGAAAATCCCGAAAGCAATCCTCCAGTGGAACGAGACGTTGTTGGAGGCGATATTTGTGAAATTACGATCCTAAATTTAAAAAAAGGTAGATCTCTAAGAGTGGTGACAAATAAAATCTGATGAGTGGATGTGCTTCCAACTTGAATGTTTTTACGAAGTGAGTTTGCTTTGGATTCAAGACTTCCTCGGCAATTCATCCCACATCGTTTGATAATATTAGCTGTCTTGTGCGTAGCTGATTGCATTCATTTGCTGAAGGCCAAAAAGGCAGCTTCGCAATTCACCTGCTTAAAACAATTCAACTCCAACTTGGACAGACAGTGTATCTACTCTACAAATAGAGCTAGCAGAAAGGTCTATTCATGCAGGACTCACTCTGCAGACATCCAAAAAAATCCACCATCCCCAAAGTGGTTGCAACTCTTTTTTGGAATGAGACAATCACATGATTACATGCGAGATAGGATAGGCAATTGGGAAATAAAAGGGCGACAGAAACGCAGGTGTTGAGGTCTAGCTGTTTTTTGTGGTTCAAAGTGGATTACCCACATCTGTGCGTTGTAGAAAAGGCTCTGTTTCAACGGAAAATGTACTTCAATAAACCTTCTGCAGTTATTAATTACTCCTCTTTTTCCAGGAAAAGCGGATGCTATTACTGCGCTACCCTATGCCCTATAATATAGAGCTGCTGTGTCCCTTCAAGACTCTCGACAAATCCACCTGTCTCTTTAAATGTAAAATCTTTTGAGCCATATCGGTAGAGAAGACGGTTTGCTGTTTACTCATAGAAGGGCTGGAAGTCTGTGGACATAGTCAGAGTTGTCGAATGGGAGTGCAGTCTTCGATGATCGAAGAACCGGAGGAAGAAAACCATTGAGGTGCTGCTGGTGGGTGTTAATGCCCTGTCTTGTGACCTCCCTGTTAGAATAATCAAGAGCTAGGAGCTTCAGGAGCAGCAGAGGTCTCTGATACCAACATCTCATATACAACTGAGGCACAGCACCTTTGTTGTGCAATCAGAAGGAAACAGTGAAGTGTGATTAGGAGTATGGGACACTCCTGTAATCGCTTTTTTTGGGGTTTTAGGCACCCTCAACAATTGCACTAGCCGAAACTGATGAAATATTTCACTAGTCGGTGAGGCTAAGCTATGCATAACTAGGAGAGGAGGGATATCCTAAATTTGGTCAATTTCGGTAGTCCCCTCCAACACTACGGCCACATATTTAGGCCCGCGGTAGAAACTGTGAGTGCATGAGGATTGGGTTAGTGATTGGTCCCACTAGGGTATGTCATGTGACCACTTTTGTCCAGCAGACCGGCCGCTCATGCAATTTAAAAATGAGGTGCAAATTTGAAGTATCAATAGCTTTGAGGAAATCATGGAGAAATAGAGCACGCGGAAGCAGAGCTGGATTTGACCAGCCAAAGCTGGTGAATAACGGCTGAAGGACTTGCAGGACAGTCCTGAATTTGGCATAATGTTTTCCGTCTGGCGAGTGTCTGCTCAGCCCCGTCAGCGGAGAGGAGGCACTTAATGATGGGCGGTGCTTAGCTGCCCCTGCATTAATAAAACTCCGACGCCGAGAGGAGATTGGTGTAATCTAATGAAGCCCTTTTTTAATATCTCTTGCATTTTAACTGCTTCAGCCTAATGAACGCCTCAACTTGTTTAACTTAAAGTTGTTTAAGTAATCCGCCTTTTAAGTACAAAATTAGAAAACAGACTACTCATCAATTTGTTTAAGTAGTATGCACCCTGTCAAGTAAAATTGAATTGGACTTATTTGAAGAGATTATGCGAAGGACAAAAGCAAGTAAATTAAAAGATGACCGGCAGAAGGTGGAGCGACCGTGTCATCTGGAGGCACTCTAGGCTTATGATATCGAAGCGCTATTGGCAAACTAGGTTTTGGAGTAGGCGAAGGAGTCGGCCTAACAACCCACCAGTTGTAGTTGTCGCCCCAAAGACGTTTTCCTTTTATGGCGCAAAAAATAACACTTCGTTTTTATTTATAAACAACTGTAAATTCGCGTTTTATAATGTCTTCACTGCCACCCGCCCAATCGTTCTCTGGTTTTGTTTACCGCCTTTTGAAGTAAACAGGCTATCCTTTGAGTGACAAACCAATATCCTCGATGGTTGCGACGTGCGCAATCCGATTAATTGTTTCTCCCTCTGTGACACTGAAAAAAAGAATGCTTTTTTGATGCTAGATACATTTCCGTCCCAGTGCAACGATCCGGCGATTCGCCCAGTCAGGGCGTCTTTATGCTTCACCAGGGTCTGCAACGCCGCTTCGCCGTGACAATTATCCACGAGGCGAAGGAGACTGCCTCACCACCGGTGGAATTTGTTGACTTGCCGAAGGTGGTGGTTGGGAGGGCACGAGACACACCGGAGTTCCACTTCTCCGATGCTCAAACACGAATTCTTTCACTCTCTGTCTTTCCCACCCATTACCTACCACCGGCAGGCGATGACAGGTGGGTACTTGTCATTTCACGATTGGTAAATAGCATGAAGCGTCGCAGAAGTGTTGACATCAACTGGGGATTTCGACCAATTTGTAAAAGGGGAGGGGAAACCGGTTGGTGCTTGCAGGTACTTGCGTCCACCGGATTGTTTCCCCTTATCCCTTCAAATTCAGGTCTAGTTCCGCTAATGATCATGGAGGAGAGCTCGAGACTTAAATAACTGCTCGGTAGATGTTTCTTAACTCCGTCATTGCTTCATTACACATAATCAGCGAAAGCGACGTTGTTGACCCCTTGATGCGACTTTATTGTAAGAATGGACAACTGCATCACTAGCACCAGGGCTCCATTACCTCCAATGGGAGATGGGGGAGACCCATTTAATTCAAGCATACATCATGCGGTGAGTGCATTCTTTACGATTCTATCCCAATAGAGTGAAGACTGCCTCTTTATGTGCATGACAAATTGACCCATTGGGTATACATTGTTCATTCTTTTTAAATGGTCCCACATTTTAGCTTAGAGTATAAATTAGGCTAAGGCTTACATTTCGAAACAAAGTTAGCTCCTGGTGCCTTGATACACTCAAGCTTCGGCTCCCCGCCTGGTCTGAGGGAGCGGAAACTGGAGGTTTGTTGAATAGTTTGCTGGATCCGATCTCCCAATTGCCTGATGCTTTATAAGTAGTATGTGAGCCACAAATCAGGGGAATGTGGATGAGGGGAATTGACAACAGCATCACACTGGCAGTTAGGTGCGTCTGCCCGACTTCTGTCTGCAGCGTTTGCCTGCCTCATCATGCAAATTTTAGGGGAGGGGAGGACTTACAGCCCTACCGGTTGCAATCATGCCGCCCACTCGTAAAGCCGGCCAGGACTTTTGATTTGCTCTAATAAAGTTATTTATAATGTTCAATGCCCTATAAATTATGCAGACGGCAACTCGGGCGTCACATTTGAGCTGCAAATTGGCACCGCGGAGAGTGGAGGGAGGAGAGGGTGAGGAGGGAAGCGGGCTGAGGGGAGGAGCAAAAGCCGGCAAAAAGGCAAGGAGAAAGAGGAATACTTTTTTTTCCCCGCTTCCAAAAAGATTGCTCACGTCGGTTTTTTAATGTTGCCTAGGTGAGAGAAGGAACTGACGGAACATTTGGGGGTAATTTGATGGTCTTACCGGTGGCCGGCAGGCATAGTCAACGCTAATTAAGTGGGTGGACGAAGGTTGTTTTACTTCATCCACCAAATTCGCAGTAGTCGTTTTACAAATGTCTGTTTGGCAAAATAAACGGAGATTAGAATATTTTACCCTCGCAAAAAAATGCACAATTCAAAAGTCTCTTGAATAGAATTTGCCTTCCACTACTTTTTTTTTCCCCGAAAGGGAACGTGACAGTCCAATGTAACAATTCGCAAGGATCGAGGTGAAACAAAATTGCCAGGCTTTACCTCTTGCCCAGGGTGGAAACAGTATGTTTGCTTGTAGAGCCGGCCCCAGCCTAATACAGCATTGGTGAAAGTTGTTACTATTCGCCAGCAGCTAATGCCTGAGCACAAAATAGGAAGTAAATTCCATCACCAGACGATGCTGTTTAAAGTCAACTAAGAGGCAAGAAGTTCGTGTCCTTAGGTAAGCACAGAGTTTGGTGGTCTGTTTAACTACGCGAGCATCTCAGCCACCGTGGGTTGGCCTGCGTCGGCTCTACGGTGGTACAGCCTTCCGGTCATGCTAGCAGCCTCCCATATCTGTTGTACATCAGTAAAGGGGATTTGAGAGGTGTATTTATGTAATTCATAATCCATATTATACAGCAAATTCAGAAACGAAGGAGTCTTTTTGCTTCATTTAGTGTGTGGGAAACTGGGAGCTTGCTTTTCTGCTCGAAATTTGAAGTCTATGTCCCCGATCCTCAGGGCGACACCTCGGTATGGGACAGATATCGAAGTGGTGCCCTTGTGAAAGGTGAAAGAAAACAGTGTAAACCGCCAAGCTTTGATGAGTTGTCACGTAGACCCCCAAAGGTTCCAGAAATAAGCTTGAAAGCTGCCAGCTATTGGGATGGAAGACTGTTCTGTGCTCCAAAAGTGGAGGCAGGCTCAAGTGGGGCTCTTCTATCACGATTTCTGATGAAATCGTCCGAGTGAAGAACAATCCCGCTGTAGCATGTATCAATGAGTTTTGGTTGTCAAAGTTATCCTGAGGAGTTGTGGCGGCTGAAACCACGGAGGCTGAAGAGCAATTCAAACCGATGCCACACTGCTTCGGATCGTGTTTCAACACCATCAGTAGGACGGAAGAGAACTGATTTTTCCTTTTGGTGGAAAGATCTCCCCTCCCATCATATCGCCTTTGCGGTTCACATTCTAGAGTTTAACTCTCTTTTTACTGCTCAGGGTGATGTCGCTTCAGGTGTTGCTGGGGCACAGTTTCATCAGCCCTTCTTCATTCAACAGTTGGAAGTGTTTTAACTCGGTACGATACTACATCGAGCCGAGACCCGTGATATTGTTCACTGGGATGGCCCACAAAGTGTGCATAAGTCTGGTCTGGGTTTTATCAAAAAATCTAAAGAAAAGCTAATTGGCTGTTTACAGAAGACCATGGCACCACCCGACAAGAAATAAAATGACGGAGACTGAAAAGCCTGCCTGGTTAAAAATAGGGATGGAAGCAGAAAGCCTCGAATAAATAGTCCAGATAGGCCAATAAGGAAGGAGGCTGGGAAATGCCAGACAAAATGTCTGTTCGATGTCATGCCTTCTTAAAGACGCCTTGTCTCCCCTGCCACGTGATTTATGGCTACTTTCCAAGGGCACAAATGTGTTTAAACATCTCGCCTTCAAATGATTGGAATGTACATTTCCTAAAGCAGGTATTGTAAAAGCAATTTCCATTGATGCATTCTACCATTGGTTACAGAACATTCTACCGTTTTGAAGCGGCCTGGGACAGTTCACTGCACGGTTGCAGTTTCCTCAATCGAGTGACCCCAAAAGGTCACACCGTCTACGTCACCATGTCCTGCTATGTTCAACTGAGCTGTAGCCTGGATCCCATTTGTATTACCAAGGATTTTGCTATGGTCATCTTTCCTCGATCCTCCACCATTACTGTACCCAGGTAAGTGGCTTTTCACTCTCTCTCTCTCTCTCTCTCTGCCTACTCCCCTGTTTAGTGTCTTTTCTACGGAGCCACCTTTTCTTGAAGTTTACGCATAAAAGTTGTAGAAATGGAGTATTGTGTCAAAAATGCTTTTTTGAATTCTTTCTTGCACCGTCCTTTCGCAGCAGTCTAGCCTAAGGACTTTTGTTTTTCTCCTCCTCCTCCTCCTCCTCC